>OY759243.1:1812500-2082621 GCA_963662185.1 Eilema griseolum | reverse complement strand
CTGCAAATTAGTAGATTTGTTCCCCAAAATTTTGTCGTGACTATCTATAAATATAAAAATGAAATACCAATCACTGATTAATTTGAAATTGAAACACCTAAATCTTGAAATTTCACAGGTAGGTTTCTTATATGGAGTAGACATCCGATAAGAACGAATTTTACAAAACTCTACCCCTAAGGGGGTAAGTCTGGTCCACGCATACGAAGTCGCATGCGGTCGCTAGTAAAAAGCTATAAAAAAGCAGCTGTAAAAAGATAGAGGAGAGATCACATACCTACTTTCAGCTTACGACCTTTTTTTTTTTTTTATACCACTTAGTTGGCAGACAAGCACACGGCCCACCTGATGGAAAGTAGTTACCGTGGCCTATGGACGTCTGTAACACCAGAGGAGTCACAGTCGCGCTGCCAACCCTGTAAGTACAGAGTTTCTGTGCCGTTAGTAGAAGACAAATCAGGACAAGCCTTTAGTCTTCCCACTGACGGCACAAATTCTCCAGTGAGCTCGAAATTAAAATCTCGAATCTCGACCTTAGAAGCGAAATATCCTTCTTAACTTTACCTTTTAATATATTTCCAATTGTCTTTAATTTCGTTCTAAGGTGTCCTAGATCCTAGTTTATAGCAGAAACTTTGCACCGTAGTAATCATATATGCGTGTATGAGATGCGAAAATCTGTATATATTTACTTTAGGTTGACATGGCCATAAAAATATATTTTTATAAAAAAGAACGTCTCTTTGTCAAACATTCAGACTCACGTATTTCTTATTTATGTTTTGCTTCGACATTTAAAATCACTGATATTTACTTAATAAGTTAAACTTTCATGTTTTATTATAAAATAAATACAATACGAGTGTGTTTATTAACTTTTAGACTTTCGCTTTCCATGATCGCGTTAATTCCCTTTAACATTATTGAACAAGTATTTTAGTCAAATTTATGCTGTTTCTTTGACTGGTTAACTTGCAGATTTGAACAATTTTGAAGAAAGAAGAAGAACGCACAAAGCCTTTCATTAAACATGCACGCGTGAAGATCGACAGAGTAGAATTTGAACCATTCATCTCTTTCCATGCGGTGTCGTACAAGGCGATTAAGGGACTCAGCCCAGACTCAGCCCGGACTCAGCCCAGACTCAGCCCAGCTCGTGCAAATGCATGGCTCGAGTCATTCCCTATTACGTGGGACCGAATACAATTGTTAGTGAAATGTGGGTGTTAATTTACCCCTGCCCAACCCTTCAGTGATGAAGGCGTGATTATATTTATATTATATATATATATTTATTTATTTATGTTTATAACCATGTACAACTCCTACTCTCTCTCTCTATTCATTTGGCATTTGGAATAGCAACTGCCATCTGAACCCGAGAGAAACACCTGCACCGGAACCTCATCAGCAGGTTTATTAGCTAGTGAGTGAAGTTGGTTTGGGTCCCAAAGATCTTGGTGGAGCTTCCATACACCATACGAACTTCAATTTACAAGTATCTATGCTAATATTATAATGCTGAAAAATTTGTTTATTTGAACGCGCTAATCTCAGGAACTACTAGTTCGATTTTAAAATTGTTTTTGTGTTGAATAGTCCTTTTATCGACGAAGGTAATAGATTATGTATCATTGCACTCGTGCTCAAGGGATAAGAACAGTGATCATAAATGTCAACAAAGCCGGTAGATTTCCATACATTTATTTGAGGACTAAAAATTACAGGCTCAAAGGAGTATCACTCCTTTCACAATTTACCACGGGTAAAGCCAATTTATAAAATAAAGCATCAAAAATCATAGATGTCATGACATCTTCACTTGATGTAGATAATTTTTTTTATACCACTTGGTTAGCAGACAAGCACACGGCCCATCTGATGGAAAGTGGTTACTGTGGCCTATAGATGTGTGCAACACTAAGGAAGCCACACTCGCGCTGCCAACCCTGTAAATACAAGAGATTCTATGCCGTCAGTGTAAAAAATATAGCAGGACAAACTTTTGGTCTTCCTACTGACAGTAACAAAAACACTTCAGTGAACTCTGGCTACCCTCCTACTCACCGCCGGGAATACAACACAAGGTTACTCCATAGTAACCTTGTGTTGTATTTCCGGCGGTGAGTAGGGTAGGAGTAGGTAGGCTACAGAATACCGCGGCCATCCGCGGTATTCTGTAGGGCGGAGGTACTTCCCCAGTCGGACTGCTCAATTGGACGGAAATACCGTCGTGTCCTACCTCCTTACAAACCGCTGTCTTCTCCGTTCAAGAATTTACAGATGTGGATGTATGAATGTATGTATGTGTGTATGTATGTATGTATGTATGTATGTATGTATGTATGTATGTATGTATGTATGTATGTATGAATGTATGTATGAATGTATGTATGTATGTAGGTGTTATTGTTAACAGTACTTCTCTCAAACTGATCTTAAAAACTATCAAATTATAACGGATACATTCAAAAATCTATTTGTTTTTAAGCGACAATAACTCTGAGTACTGCTTTTAAACAATACGTACCTAATGGAAATATTGACTGTTGAAATGGAATGCTCTAGGCATTATTGTAGGAGTGCATTTCCTGAACTATAATTAAACGAAGGAACGTACTTCAGTCCCATGTCCCATTCTGACTTAAAATTATTCATTATTAGATAATGTTGGGCCTCAAAACACGCGTAGGATTTTGGTAAATACACGGCACCAATCATCAAAAACTTTAATGAATAAAGGTTACTATAAAATAGACGAGAATCTTGATGATGTAAATGCGTGATCAACAGAAGTCTCTTGCTTGCTAGCACGAAATGAATTGTAAACTAAAGCAAATTTAAATAGAAAGATTTCATTCTTCTTCATATAATTACGGCCTCTGTGGCGCAGCGGTAGAACGCAGGAGGCGTGGGTTCGATTCCCGCTCAGTGCATATATTTATATGCATGTATATAGGTATATATTGGTTTTGTATAATTGTATTGGTCTGAGTGCTGCTATGTATGTATTTACAAAAAAAAGTATGTAAGTATGTTTATCCGTATTCCAGATTTCATAACACAAGCTAGTTAAGCTATGCTTACCATGTTGTTTAGAATATTTATTATTTATTTACCTTAAGGCAATGTGTAAAAAGGATCTAACCAGGTCAGCAAATTGAGGGCCACCATTGCAACACGGCTAGTATTATAGATTAATGGTGACATTATTTCCTTAAACATCCCTTAAAAGCTTATCATCGTGCAAAGTCATACCAACGCATCCTACATTAAAAAATCATAACCTAACAAACGAATTCCTTTGAAATTAACATGCTAGTTGTTTCGCTAGTTTTCTAGCTCCCACACTAGCCTGCCCATCAATCCCGGAATGCAATCATTCAATATGCGCAGTACAGCAAAAGATCTAATATTTCCTGCATTTTACACTCCCCATTGTAGGCTTGACTCCGCACAATGGACACCTTTCTCTGCACTGCAGTTTTTGCCACCATTTTACAGTCTAAACTACATTGACCGGAGAGCACTCGTCACAGTTGTGCGAAATTTAGAATAATGATCAGTAGTTTTCAGAGGAGACACATTGTATTTAGATAGATGTTTGAGAGAAATAGAAAAAAAGATGATTGGAGCAAACAACTAGCCTGATACCCAGTCATTCACTTAATTAAACACTGGAAAAAGCAAAATACAACAAGATTTAACGACACAGTGAGGTCAATCTGCATAAATAGTAACATTCATACATACATATAATCACGCTTTTATCCCTGGAGGGTTAGGCCGAGGTAAACCCACATTTCACCATCATTGTATTCAGTCCCACGTAATAGGGTGTGAGCCTATTGCCGTTTTCCGGGCACTATTTTTGCGAGCCATGCATCTGAGGCTGAGTCTAGGCTGTCTGACGTTAAACAGTCCTATCCCTTAGTCGCCTTGTACGACACCGCATGGGAAGAGATGGGGTGGTCCAAATTCTACTCTGCCGGAAACCACGCGGCTAATAGTAACACCAATAAAATTCATCACAATTCAAGCCCTTTGAAGGAAGGAGAGGACCAGATCGAGAGAGATGGCCCTGGGTCGCCCAGGGTACGAGGGATATGCCTGTCGACCTCATCTTCAGCAACCAAAACGACCCACAGGCATCGTGTGTTTTAGTCAGTTCGAGTCCTCACCGGCTCCGGTGATATGGGTGTCTGTGGGGATTTTTAGCACGTAAAAATAAAGTCCCTTCAAGTAAAAATAAAGTTACCTACACTTCAAACTATGGGTCAACTCGATAAAGATAGGAAACATTGTATCGGTATGAGCGGGATTCGAATCCGCGATCTTGGGGGAATGCTCTGAACACTGAGTACTCTGAACCACGCCAGAAGTCATCCCAATATTCCTATATATCCGTATTGGGGCGAAGATGTGTCTTGTGATCTTTAGTCCCCTTGGGTCCAAAGCACCTGAAAAGTAGTCGAAACGTTAGGCTATAGAACCCAATTCGAAGTTGTCACATTCTCTCCTTTTTACTTGGCTTGTGCGTGATTTATGATAAGCAATGTCTAAACCCCAACCCGGAGAGCTAAGTCAATGCCTCGTCTGGCAATCAGGCAATCGTTTTTGAGACTGCTTTATGTTACCATAATGCCTTTAGCTTACCATCAGTCGAGGTGAAGTCAAATTCGCGCGTCCTACATATAAAAACAACAGGAGCACTAATGTTCAGATAAGGTTGACTTGCCTCCGAGGATCTTGATAGGACACATACACCCAGCATGGTAGAGTTAAGAATACGTTCGGCCGGGGTGCGAGGGACATGCCCGGCAACTTCATCAACTTACGACCCTCAGACTGCGTGCGTTTTAGTCGGTTCAAGTCCAACATAAACTCCCCCACCGACTCTGGCGGTGAAGCTAATGTACGAAATATTTTCGCACGATAAAAAAAAGGAAAATGGGAGAAACACCTCTCGCGTTTTATGGATATATAAATACAGTCAAACGTTTAATCCCAAGGGAACCAGGGGCTTGTTTGCTGGTTTAGTAATAGAAAGAAGTGAAATATGTGTAAGGATGTTATAATTTTACTTAACGTATTTATTTATGTGCAGAATGTTATTCATGTTTATATTATGCGTAATAATTAAATTATTTTATATTGGATGCTAATAACAGCATCCTGCTGCATACTGCTGCATATTGCTACAGACATGCATACTGGTACAGACGTGCATACTGCTACAGACATGCATACTGCTACAGACATGCATACTGCTACAGATATGCATACTGCTACAGATATGCATACTGCTACAGAAAGCAAAACTAAGTAGTGCTGAACTGTACATAACGCTTGTTCGTACTTAAAATGCTTAACAAGCATTAACAATAGTTCTTGGTAAGAGTTGACATCTGCGAAGATAAATTAATAGTAAATCACCTCCGAATTTGGGAATTAAGTACTGAAATAACACGAAATAAATCATATTGATAAATGGTAGAACACCGAGTGCAAAATATCAGTAATATGCCTAGCATTATCTTTTAAGGATGTAACTAACAATGTATATTAAAATACTCTACATTATTGCTTTAATAAAGCTTTAATAGAATGTAGAACTTAGATCTTTTAAGATTACAAACACTTATAACGCTGGAAGGTCTATCGAGGTTGGTACTTACAATTTTTTCGCAGAAACGAAATTGAAGTCACTTTTGTATGTTCATCGAAAAGTACATTAATTGACATAATGATTCGAAAGTAACCAATTCACATTAGACGTACAAAAATTTCGCCACAACTGCGAAATTTTCTTAATCTATGGCATGCGCACACGCATCTCGAACGGTGTGCAGTAAAACGTTATTTTACATAGCCGTAATATTTGCAACGGCCATAAACTGGACGCAGGCAGACCGACATACGCTAGCATTATTTTTTATATAGAATGCAAGTTTGTATGGGTTTTGTTAGGGTATGTAGGATGTATCTGTCTACGAGTGTGGGTCAATGTCCTTTGGTAAGTTGTTAGGAAGGAAAATAAAAATTAACTGAAAAGTAGTAGTGCAATAATGTTTTGCTATCGGTATTTTGGCGAAGTTTTGGATTTGTTTTAATAGCTGTGTCAGTATAGAATAGGGCCTCCCCATCTCTTCCTGTAAGTGTCCTAGAAGGCGACTAAAGGATAGGGCTATTTTTCATCCGACAGTAAACATACATCACATGTCTTAATGCCTCCTTGACGGCAATAGGCTTGCCCCCTTTTACGTGAAACCGAAAATCATAGTTGGCGAAATGTGAGAATTAATACTGCTCTACCTATGAATGATCAAATCGCACAAATATTTGTGTGAAACAATTCCTTTGAAAACATTTTTTCTAATGTGTGAATTTAATAGTGAGTATACCATTAGATACCTCTAGAAAAAGATGATCCGTACATTTTTTCGGAGAATACCATTAGATACCTCTAGAAAAAGATGATCCGTACAGGATCATCTTTTTCTAGAGGTATCTAATGGTATTCTCCGAAAAAATCATCACTGTTTAACAAAAATCAAGTAAAAATATAGTTCTATTATAAAATCATTATTGACGAAATATATCGAAATATACTTACAACCACATTCTTCTATGAAATTACCGTCCATAGACAATGCTTGATAAATTTGCTAGAAGGCAAGGCATCTCTGTAACTTGGAACTGTCATTTGTGTTGTCATAGTTTGACAGTTCGAATTAAACAAGCGTATTTATCTGTGGAAAGTTATTGCTACATACAGTTATGCCAAATGCACAAACACTAGAATTAATTTATGACATTCACTTACATTTATCTTGAGGTTATGGTTTTTAAATGGCGTATAACCCTCAATGAAATCATTTAAGTTTACATTCTGCATTCATGTAAATGCAGACTGTCTTATTGATATTAAAGTGTCTGTGGACTCCTATGTATGTGATGTAGGTTAAGATCGTATAAACCTATTCTGATGCAATATACAAAAGAGCAAAACATTTGCATAGCCAGTAATATTCTACTAACTACATAATCATTCCAATGAACAAAGATGACAAATAATATAATGTACTACGACTGGGGAAGTACCTCCGCTCTACAGAATACAGCGGCCATAATAACCTCGTGTTGTGTTCCCAGCAGCAAGAGCTCACTGAAGAGTTCTTGTGCTGTTAGTACGAAGACCAAAAGCCTGTCCTGCTTTGTCTTTTACACGGACAGCACATAAACTCTCAATGCTTACAGGGTTGGCAGCGCAAGTGTGACTCTATAGGTTTTGCATACGTCCATTAGGCCATGGTAACAAATTTCCATCAGGTGGGCTGTGTGCTTGTCTGCCACCTAAGTGGTACAAAAAAAACAATCTCAGAATCTTCGTCGAACAGTTTCCAGTTTGATCCAAAGTTTGAAAACATGATCACACTTTCTGAGATCAACAATTCAGCAGACTTATCTATGCAGTGCTTCGAGTCGAGTTCATTAAGGAATTCTTTCATTGCATCAAAACAAATATTAGCCTTATCTTAAATGGTGACAGTAGAAAACATTGTGTGAGTATAAATTTAGTTCGAGATGATAAGATAACATTAGGTACTACGTTGCAAATAATTGCATGCACTATATTAATAACACACATCAAATATACCATTAATGTAGATCTCAACCTTAACTACGAACGACTTTCTCTATCAGCCACATAAGCCACGCACATGAGTGATAGATAATAAATCAAAAGTACCATCAACACCTACTCCCACACCTCACTAACATCTAATCCCCAACAATAACTGAATAATATAGTTACAAATTCACGACCTAAACCTCGACAAATAGTTATTTTGAGTTTATTGCTCGTTATCCGGTAAAGTGTTGACAATTTAACAAATCTAACGGTTTGGCACTAAAAGTGCACAAGGTTTCATTTTATTTGGTACCTAGATAGTTGTTTCGATTCGTGTATAACTGGATGGCGCCAACGAAAGTAGTTTAATAGTGGGAGGGTAGACGTGCGATTTTTATGTGAAATTAAATACCCAATTACTGAAAAGATAAATCTTAATTTAGTTATCGGGGTTTTCATTTCAAAATAAATATACAAGACAATTTAGCTGCGGCCAAAGCTATATTACTAAGTGTAATGGCCAAAATTTAAGCCCTGGACCTCCCACCGTGAAATCTTTTCCTTAACTATTAAGTAATTAAAACCCAATAACGCTTTATATAACACAGACATTTATTTATTTATTTAGTGGGTACACAAAACAGAAAACGATCATTATCATTTCAAGGTTCGGTTCCAGATTGAGTACCTAAGTGATACAATAAAAATAATAATTAAAATTATGCTTATAAAACTTAATCTCGAGATTACTTGACTTTATATTGCTATGAAACTGTATACCTATTGCGATAGAAATAAATAAAAATATATATATTACTTATTGTACTATATTTAAATTTATTGATATTTTAGCACATTGTTACTATTTGTACATGAGCTCCTTGCTAGTTTCAATACCGGGTTAGGTGCGGTTACTAGACATGCTTTTCAAAATAAGAATTGTGTCACCGCAGTAGCTAAATAAGTAATGAATTTTGAAACCTATCTGTTTAGACATACGGTGCCTTTTATAACGGTCGTACTGATGACATATTCTCCCTGGTCAAATAGTGGTCTTTCGAAAAACCATTTTTTTTTTGCATAACCAGTCTTTTGGTATGTGTATATTTTAGGCGTGAAAACTAAAAATCTTCTAATTTGCACGGTTCACCCGCTCGTCTGTGCCATACATTTGCCGGAAACGCCCGGCTATTATCGTAAAAGTGTCATCGTATCATGTGGGATGACCCCATAAAGTGAGTGATGGACGTGGGCGTTTACTCTGCAGTGATATTTATACTCCATAGCCTAGGTCTAACCATAGAAAATGATAGGTAATTTTACTGTTCTGTGATTTTGGTACTGGAAGAAAGATATTAAGAAGGGTAAGACGTGAAGGTTGAGGTGTTACTTTTGCAATTTAAAAATTCGTTCATGGAAATGAGTTTCAATCTGCTAGGTGGCTGTGTCGTAGAGTACAATATTATGAATTTCACAAAGGCACAATATTGTGGATGTTCTTTGTAAAGGTGACCATCTTACTAATATTATAAATACAGGGAACAGTCCTATACGTCACAGGTATGTGATCACTATTTCACAAGGACTGACCTACAATCGTGAACGCCGTCCTCCATGAGCGCGGGCCTGGAGGTGACGGGTGGAGACGCCTGTCACCCTCGCAGAAACAGGCCACGGTGGCGATGCGCGATGCGCGCTTTCTCATGGGTCGAGATGGGAACTCCTTGTTCCTCACACCCAAAGAGGGTCGTCTCATAAGAGACGGTCTATCGTCGACCGGGGTGAGAGGAAGTTACAGTTAGTAAACACTAAACAGTACTTTAAGACAGAACATCAAAATACCTACAATCTTTCACCTCGTAAAGTGGACTCCAAAAGTCCACTTTACCGTTCTAAGTTTCAGTTTGGGTGACCTTCGATATTTTCCATGAAGCGACTGCCATCTGACCTCCACAACGCATTGACGATATTGAAGTATTGCAGAAGACTTATGGCTAGCACGTATTAGGGCTCCAACTGTCCGTAATGACTTCCATAGATGTTAGTATGACGACTGGTACCGACGACGGCTTAACGTGATATCTGAGGCACGACCAGACCAATGCAAATAGACATACATATTCACGCATAAAAATATTTGCATGGAGTGGGAATCGATCCCGCCCCCTGGGTAGCTATCGTGTTCACTACCGCCACGTTACAAAGGCTGCTAAATATACTTATATTGTATTTTTTTTATACCACTCAAGTAGCAGAAAGCACACGGCCCACCTGATGTAAGTTACCGTGCAACACCAGTGACATTTATTTACTAACCTTTCAACGCTAAAATGTTAGCCTTTGAAAAATTATCTTGTCATAAAAAGTCACGCAGCAATTAATTTGTATCTTTATTTAAACTAACCGTAAGAAAGATACTGCCAATAGTATACCACCTGTTAGAGAACGCTATTAAGCTGTTAAATTAAATTGACACATTATTTCATCCAGATACTTAAAACTATCTCATCTATGTGTCGTGGCTGTAAAGCAGTTGATATGTGTAGCCTCCGCGTACAATATTGTTATTGCTATTTCGTGGTCAGATTTCATGAGGTACGGCGATCTTTGTCCAAACTTTAGGTAACTCGATCGGAGAAGCACGAAACACGAAACATATTCGAATTCCAGTGATGAGGTAGGTAAATCTATTAGGATACATGTCCTGGATATAACTGGATCGTCTGGGGTGCGAAGTATATTCTATCTATGTCTCAGGTAATCTCACCTCCAAGAACCTGCTGCGGCCCGCACAGTCAGCGTGCGTTTTAGTCAGTTCAAGACCGACATAACCTCCCCCACCGGATCCGGTGGTGGGGGAGTATCCGTGGGGATTTTGCACACATTAAAAAAAGGTATAACAGGATAGATAATTATTTTTGTGTTTGTCCCGGTCGCATCCAAGGCTCTCATTTCGGAATCTGGAGTTATGGAATATGTGAATAAGAGTGAGAACTTCCATTGTTGTTGAATGGTGAATCAGTTGTTTCGTAGACGTTCAGCTGAATTTCGTTTTTTTTTTATATACCACTTAGGTGGCAGACAAGCACACAGCCCACCTGATGGAAAGTGTTTACCGTGGCCTATGTACGTTTGTAACACCAGAGGAGTCACAGTCGCGCTGCCAACCCTGTATGTACAGAGTTTCTGTACCGTCAGTGTAGAAGACAAAGCAAGCCAAGCCTTTATTAGCCTTCCCACTGACAGCACAAATTCTCCAGTGAGCTGTGGCTACCCTACTCGTTTGATGGCATTGGTATCCAGTATTCACAAAAGATAGAGAGTTTAAAGCTTTGCATAAAAGAAAAATATTTCAGCTAGTAGCTGAATGATCTGAGTGGTTACGAGTCTGTATTAAAACAAAATTGGACATCTGGAAAAAGAATATAAATTTTAAACAAAATTCAAATATTTTAAATAATAAGCCGCGTAGTTCCCGGCAGAGTAGAATTTGGACCGCCCTATCTCTTCCCATGCGGTGTCGTACAAGGCGACTAAGGGCTGTTTAACATCAGACAGATATATACAGCCCAGAATCATCCTCAGATACATGGCTTGACTCAAAAATAAAAGAAGGAAGACGACAATAGGCTCACCCCCTATTACCCTCCAGGGATAAAGGCGTGGTTATATGTATGTATGTATTTACACAAATGTATATATACTTATATCAAGCTAAAAAATCATGCTAAAGATATCACGAAATTGACCATCTCAACTCCAAATACATATTTAAAAACGATACTTCAGTAAAATACGCCATTTCGCAAAAAAAAAGAATAAAATACGCCATACACGTAAACCGTGACTTTAGCACCCGTACTTTTGTCGCACGACAAATAAAAGCAGCGACATTTTGTCTTAAGCTCGTGTTATGTTTTTGAGATAATATAAAACAGAATGCAAGCGACGCGATTCCGTAAAGACTTTTTTGTCGTTGCATTTTTTTTTGTCTTAAATGAACATGTACCTTGTATTTGCATACAATGCACTCGGGTGCAATATGCGGACACTAATGTTTATCGGGGATTTAAGGAGTGAGAAAGATATATTTAAGTGTTTGATAAGATTCTATGGTTAGCCGTGAGCTGTGATAATAGGGTAATAGGCATATTGGTATTCGATTGTCATTTTCTATAGTTGCACTAAAGTTTCATGGATATATAAATACCATATTTTTTCTAACACTATACCTCAGATTTCTCATTTCATTTTATGTCATACATTTACACATTTTACATTAGAAATAAATACATGTGCGACTTCCTCGTCAGATATCAACTCACAACGATGATGCAGGGTCATGGATCATGGATCTACAGCCTGTAACGCCTTTTTTACGTGTGAAAAGTTCCCACGTATACCCGTGCGCCGGAGCCGGTGGGAGAGGTTATATCGGACTCGAACCAACTAAAAAGTATAAATAATGCTCTGCCTGTGGGTCGTTTTTGGTTGCCAAAGATGAGGTTCATGGGCATGCCTCTCTCTCTCACTTTCTGGCCTTCCTCGGGTGCCTGTAACGCCTATTAAACATGGTGACAAGTAGAAAAAAGTAACAAGACGACAAGTCGGTTACTTCTATTCCAGTGTGGACGCCGCAGTTGACCGGACGAGTGACCAGCCTTTCTGTATTTTTTAATATAGGACACGTCAATTAGACTTCACCTCGCCTGATGGTAAGCTGAAAACTAAGTCTCAGAAAAGAGGATCACCATTACATACATATACCATGATACTATGGTGTAAATATTCGGATGACAACCGGAAATACCCAGACCAAATAGACCTTTTTCATGCAAATATGAGCACCGAACAAGAACCGAACACGCGACCCCTGTGCAGCATTCGAAGGCACTACCGCCACGCCACAGAGGCTATAATGAGTAGTGGGTCACCTAATCCTTATTATAGTAATAACAGCGGACCATTTCTAACTTAAACCTATAATAAAATGATCATTTAAAGCCATTCAATTCTTTGAACCACGAATAAAAAACAAAACATACTTTACACTGATATCGGAACAGCAATATTTGTTTGCCTTTTACAAATATATTGACATTATTTATGTATATAAATGTATGTTAAATAGATAAAATGTACTCGATTGAACAATACCCATCGGTTCTGTTACTTTTCCCATCACGAATACAAACTTATCAATATCACATAAGAAACACTACCTAACAACTATTTCATAAACGACAAGGTTCAATTTTGAATGAATATTCAATTTGTGAATGTAAATGTATGTTGGTAACATCAAAGTCACCTAAAAGCGATGACCCCTGACCGTCCAATGTTGCTACACAAATAATGTCAAGAAAAGATTTTCTCTTTGACAGTTAAATGAACATAAACTGATTTACATGCCGTTTGCATGTTAACGTAGTTTGAAAGTCAATAGGTCATTGAGGAGTCGCGTGTTATTTGTATTGTGCGCGGGTATTGTCGCTGGCTAGACCGACTGTAGCTGTATTTGGGGTAAACGTACTGTTACATGGGACTTTAGTCGAAATAAAAAAAAAGAAATATGAATTTGAATAATTTTACATGGTCTTTAAATCCCAGTAGAGGTAGGCAGAGATGTATTGTTAATAGGGGAGTAGCCTACTGCTGTCAAGTGGGTACATTATCATAGGTTGTATATTTCTTGTTGGACGGAGATCCAGCCCTGTCTAATAGTCACTTTCTACTACAGCCACGGGAGTAGATGGGGTGGCGCGGTTTGATTTCACTGGGGACCAACACGTCACTTTTATTCTTAAAATATTTATAATATAATTATATAGTTGGCGGCGTATATATTGACCTTGAATTGTGAAAATCGAATGACAAGGTTGAGAAACGAGAACTTGGCGCGCGTGTTTTAGTTTGATGTGATCTGTGATTATATTGCGTATTACCAATATGTTTCTGGCAGCAATAGACCTCATGTTTCCGAAATACATGACGAAACGTAGGAATTGATACATCTCTGCCTACTCCTTCTAGGAGACACAGGTGTGAGTATATGTTAATTTTGGATAACAGAACAACCCGTACGATCGCCCACACAATACCTACACATCACAATACAACGCGCGTGTTGATCTTAAGCAAACAACCGTAATGAATATTCATAACGAACCCGCCTGGCATTCGACAAATTGACATAAAATTTCACACAAACACGAGGAAAAAACGTTCTTCTACAGCAAGCGCCGCCAGAATCGATTTGGTTATATTTGAATACGATTTTGGTTAAGTTTATATATTCACTGCTTCACTATTTTTAAAAGTTACAGAACAGATAGGCATTTAAATAAGATACTTATGTATGAACCTAATTTGTTGTTAATTGCATAAGTGTTTGATTAAATTTATTAGGTCACTGACCTGCATCAGATAGATCTGAATGTGCTTTTGTGACTGCAACAGATAATAGACCAGGCTGTCAGGATTTTTTTTTTGGCTGAAAATCAATGTTAAAGACGGCTTATTCATGCAAATAAATATGAATAGTAAGAAACAAAATTGACGTAGCAATTCAAGGTTCTGCCTGAAAATCATTGCAGATGGAACAATGTTAGATGTTCGGTCAAAGACGGCCAAACAAAAAAATTAGAACCGTAATTACTAATATTCCCTCTAACCCTAACAGCTAAGTTAAATTTCTTATGTTAGGAGTGGGTTATCGATGCAAACAAATGTTTGCAGCAGGATCTAACCCACACCTGCTGAGGTAATAGTCGAATACACTACCTCTCCGCCAAGACTACCGAACGGACTACATAGGTCGTCAAACTATTACTGAAGTCTTTGAATTAACCTCTACCCTTAAACACTGCAGCCATGACTAACAAAAAAAACTGACCAATTGAATCACCAATTGAAGACCATAAATCAAACTTATGCTATATAATATATTTTGATTGCGTTGACTTAGAAGTATGGATTTTCACAATTTTAAGATGTTACAGACCTGAGCGTGTGGTATGAATCAACTTAATACCTTCATGTATTCTAGAGAAAAAGGTCCTGACAGACAGACGGACAACGAAGTGACCCTGTATTGGTTCCGTTTTGTTTCCTCTTGAGGCACGGAAACCTTAAAAACAATATTAATTTGACCGAAGAAAAAATCGACCCCGGGACCTCACAATTACAAGCAAGTATCAGCTGAAATTCATAATACGGGATGAACTTTTTAGGTGCCTATAAAAACAAAATTATCATTGATGGTTATAGCTTATAACTGATGACCTCTTAACTAAGTAGTTACTAATAATTGAGGACAATATCCAATTGTAGATAGGTACAATCTCATTGATAAAGCAATTCTTGCTTTCAGTTTAAAAGACATTGAACTACGCATGGACAATCATGAACCTTCAGATTTTTATACTGATAAATCAAAATTGATGACTGTAGTGAAACTTTAGATTACTAAGAGATTGACATACATAATATGCGTTTTAAATTATTATTATTATTATTTTTTATTTTTTAAATCCTGTAGAAAATTCCTATGAGTTTTCTCAAGCAGTTGTGTATCAAAACTCAAATTTAGAATGACTAAACATACTACCCCTTAGGGAAATAGGTGTGAGCATTATAAATAATTGTAAACTAGGTACTATGAGTCATGACGTATGCGTTTTCACTGACTGTTTAAGTATACTGCTAAATGAATAGTAGTACAATTCCTTAGTCACGTTTTATGGCATCCATGTGAAGAGATGGGACAACCAATGTATTCTACTTCATCATAAAACACGCGGCATCTATGAACGTTACTTTTACTACAACTGTCAACTAATCTGTCATAGTTATGTCACGTCGTTGCTATTCACAGTAATTTAGCTTCAAAATTAAACTCTATTCCATTGTCATACGAGGTTCAAAGAGCAATGTAAACGGTAGCACCGATCCATCACACGATTGTGATGGCGACAATTTGTTAACGATCAGTGTAAAGCTGATTGATCGCCGTGGTATTGTTCGAAAAAAGAATTCGATTTAAATCGATACCTTTTTAGTCAAATAAGCTGTCAAATATTGAATGATTTGAAACGATTCGAAATTTTATTGTTATACTTTGAATCTACTGAGTAGTTTCAATTTTTATTCATATTTTTTTAAAAGAATATCAGTAGCCTGACTTGGATTCTTGTTAACACCTGAGTTTAGCTAAATTGTTTGCAATAGGTGTGGGGTTCACATTAGCATCTATTTGGTGACGTTTGTATCTCTTTTATTAAAAGTGAAAGTTTTTAAATAAATATATAGATATTTGATATAGGTATGTGTGGTTCCCGGCAGAGTAAAATTTGGACTTCCCCATCTCCTCCCATGCGGTGTCGTACAAGGCGACTAAGGGATAGGGCTGTTTAACATCAGACAGATATATACAGTTCAGACTCAGGCACAGATACAAGGCTTGAGTCAACAATAGTGCCCGGACGGCAATAGGCTCGGTGAGTCTGTGAGCCCTATTACGTGGGACCGAATTCAATGATTGGTGAAATATGGGTGTTAATTCACCTCTGACTAACCCTCCAGGAATAAAGGCGTGATTATATGTACGTATGTATGTATGATATATGGTATATATGGATATATTCGTTGTTTAGTTACGCCTTCCTCTCTAGACTAGTGGGAATTCGATGGCTGGCGTATTGTAGAAAAGAATGAAGAATGTATGGGATTTGACGTTTATGACATGCGTCGAGAACTGTCAAATCTCATACGTTTGTTAATAGATTATAATTTTAGTCTGAAGATTTTATCCCTATAATATGTTGTTCGGTTTAATGCTGACACCGAACACGTGACGTGAGCCCTTTTTTTTATATAGGACACGCCAACTTGACCTCACCTCGCCTGATGGTAATCTAAAGGCAAAGTCTCAGGAAAGAGGGTCACCATTACAGACACTAAGTGTTACAATGGTGGCACTCAGCTTGGCGGCCTCATCAGATGCTTTTTTACGCCCCACTTAAAGGCCCCGGGACTGTAGGAAGAAGGACAAGAAAGTTTAATTATTTAGTGTACTTTCGGTTACCGTCGCGACCGGGTGTATTCACCTAACATTTCAAACAGTAACATCCTAACAATAACATTTCACACTTAACATTTAATTTAGTTTAACATTTATTCTACAATCAAACATTCTGAGTTTAACTTAACAATAAACAATTTAACTTCCTTACATAAAATTTCTTGATTCCAACCCCACTTCAGAACGTATCCCGAACATATGTTCTTGTGAACCATGAAAATGGGTTTAGTACCTATTTCACGTTTTATTTATTTTATTTTAGTGACATGTATAATTCCCAATAAACGGTAATACTATATAATAAGGAATTAAGAATTAAAATAAACCAGATATAAAACCGTAACCTTTGCTATAAGATGCGACCCCAGTTACAGAAGAGTTTAGTGTCGTATCTATCAATGGCAACGAGATTGACAACTAATTACTATTCGAATTCAAATGAGGCCACACACACGTTATACAGGCTGTTATAAAATTTGACTATATTCGACAGTGGCCATGAATCAATTGGACAATACATGGACAATTTATCGATTGGTACCGTGAGCTTTATGGTAGGGGCACCATGTCAGCTTGTGAAGTGAGATGGTCCGGGAAATTTACAACCACGGAACAGTAGTGGAGGTGTTCGTTATAATATGTGACGTAATTGGCTGCTAATTGAGTAGGTATTTGATAAATTTCGGAAACCTATCTTTAAAAAAACAGATTATTTTTTTACACTAGTAACAATAAAAAGTGCACAATAAACGAATGTGTAATTTAGCATTCCAGGAATAAAAAGAAGTTTGATTGTTTTTTCAGATTAAAATCTATCCCTGGTCCAAATTTGACATATGTAACAATAGTAGGATTATACGGCAGTAATTTTTTAAGTATAATACATAATCTGTGCAGTAGTTCATTATTTACATCTCCAATTAGTGCTGCATAGTGTTACTATTTCAAAATGTCTAGTGGGGTCAATTGACGGACCAAATTTATAAAAAAATTGTCCAAAAACAAAGTTATTTCAACCCCGATAATGTTCTGTATAATACTTTTGTTATCATACTTTATTAATATTTTGCACAAAGAATTAGCGTTGTTATTCTAAGTGGCAGTATTGCCAGCCTTCTCAGAATAATACCAGTTCGCGATGGTGCGGAGTATTGTATGACGCATGGATGTAAATTTTTGATTTTGTTTTTTTTTTATCTTTATATCAATAAGGTGGTAAACAAATAAATAGGCTTTCAAATAATAAGCAGAAACTAGATAAATAAATAATAATAAAAAAAAATTATAACTTTATTGTTGCCATATTCCTTATATAAACAATACAATGAAGTTCAGGTAAACATAAGAAATTGACAAATCCTGACTTCCAAACTAGGTAAACTAGGTAATCCTGAATATTTGCAGCAGGTACTAGAGGGAGAAAAATTATGCTTTGTCACAATAATAATGAAGAAAATGAAAGAAATTACGTCTTTGAAATTATTATAGAGTCGCTCCCATAAAAGCCATATAAATCAGTTTTGAACGCTAAAAAGATGATGATGATGAATCAAGTTGACAACATCATATTGAGCCTTTACATATGTTGCTTCCTTTACAGTATTTTACCGTCTCCACCATGGTCAAAGTTCTGATGAGCTCTTCCAGTTAGTCCCATCCTCTCCTTTCCTACACAGCAGTACTTAGATGTCACCCGCATACGGTGCAGATTATCCCATCAAAAACCAATCGGTACGGAGACTTTTTCCTTTGCCGCACCATTAAGACCTGGAATACCTTACCAGCTCACGTGTTTCCTTCTTCCTACAGTCCTTTAAGCGGAATCTAAAGAAGCATTTGATAAGACCGTCAATCTAAGTGCCACCATTGTAACATGCTACATGCCTGTAATGGTGACCCTGTTTCTGGAGACTTTGACTTTGCTTACCATCAAGCGAGGTTCTTTTTTAGTACATCTTAGGTAGCAGACAAGCACACGGCCCACCTGAAGGAAAGTAGTTTCCGTGACCTATGTAAGTGTACAACTCCAGATGAGTCACACCCGTGCTACCGACCCTGTAAGAACAGAAAGTTTCTGTGCCATCACTACAGAAGACACAATCATGTCAAGCCACTGACAGTACAACAACTCTCCAGTGAGCTCTGGCTACCCTACTCACCGCCGGGAACACAACACGAAATAATTATAGCCGTGGTATTCTGTAGGGTAAAATAAATAAATAAATATTCCACAATATTCTACACTACGCTATCTAGACCCATGACTAACTAGCTTGTGTTATGGAATCTAGAATGCGGATATACATACTTAGATACTATTTTTTGTAAAAACATACATATTATACATAGAAACACCCAGACCAATACAAATAAACGTATTCAGGCAAACATTAGCAACAAAAATATTTGCATTAAAGAAATCGAGCTCACACTTCCTGCGTAGCAGTCAGACGTTTTACTGCTACACCACCATCCATCCGTCCTACCTCGTGTCCTACCTTATCGAAGGTGATGTCAAATAGGCGTGTTCTTTATAAAAAAAAAAATATAGCACCCACACTTACTACCACTGTATCATTGAGAACGTCCATATCATTAAAGACATAGTCTAGTAAACAGTTTTGGTACTACATAGTTGCAGCACTTTACAACACAGAGCCACTAAATGTTGCTAGTCGTTTGATATAACATTAACCCCTACCCCCAGCAAGTTTAACGACCGCAGAGAGACACTAACTTCATATATTGTATATTTTATGTTATTAAACCAAGATCGAGATTTGACGACAAAATTGTTGCAAATATCGTGTTTACGTCTTCTAGTCTTGAGTACATTCTGAATGTTACATGTCTTTATATAGGCCGCTACTACATTTCATAGTGATCTTAAAGGTTTCGTCATTTCCTTTGTATAAAGACGGTGTAATGCAAATATTTAGATAGTACCAAGTAGGTATTATCGCAATGAAATAAATGAATACTCTAGAACATTCTAGACAACGCTATTGTTACGACAGACTTCGATATCTCGAAAACTAATAATCGAATCTTCAAGAAATAAAAACGCATTGTTAGTGACGAGGTACTCTACCGATTGGCATAGAAAATATCTAAATCTAGAATCGTCAACACAATAGGTAGTTATCGCTCTCGTATTTTCTAGATGATTCGACCCTCCTAATTGAGAGGTATAAAAACACGCTCGCATTGCGACACGATTCATTTTGTCTTTGAGATCGATAACGAACACAGCGAGCTTAAGCGACCGAAGAAGATTCTACCTGCGACCTGAGCAACGACAGTGGACTACTGTGAACTACTGAGCGACTGGAACTGTTGAAGAGTACTGTGTGTACTCGTGATTTAATTGTCTAGTTTGTGGCGAGCTAATAAATCTCTTCGTTGAGTAAACGGCATTTAATTGTATCCCGTGCACGTAACACTATTTAGACCCACACTTAGCCTAGTTCAATTAGTATTAGTAGTTTAATAGTATTTTTAATTACATACATGCATACATATAATCACGCCTTTATCCCCGGAGGGTTAGGCAGAGGTGAATTATCACCCACATTTCACCAATAATTGTATTCGGTCCCACGTAATAGAGGGTGAGCCTATTGCCGTATTTCGGTCACTATTGTTGACTCGAGCCATGCATCTGAGGCTGAGTATGGGCTGTATATTTCTGTCCGATGTTAAACAGCCTTATCGCTTAGTCGCCTTGTACGACACCACATGGGAAGATATGGGGTGGTCCAAATTGTACTCTGCCGGGAACCACGCGGCATCCTCATCATTATCATTTTTTTTATTAATTCATACATATTATACCTGGAAACAGACCAGTTTCTTTTATATAGGACAGGTTAATTACACTTTGCCTACCCTGAAGGTAAGCTAAAGGCAAATTTCACAAAAAAGAGGGACATCATTTCATACATATGCCATATTACAATACAATGGTGACACTCAGCTTGACCGCGTCATCATATGCTTTTTTACGCAAACATGCATATTCATGCATACAAATATTTGCACTGAGCGGGAATCGAACCCACGCCCCCTGCGTAGCTGTCGAACGTTCTATCGCTGCGCCACAGAGGCCTTTAAATTAAATCTTGTATACAACATATATCTATGGAAATCACTGTGGTCGTTCACCGATAAACTTGAACATATATGAATTACTGATGCAATCTTACTTTTGCGTGTGGGTACTTAATGATCAGTGGATTGGCACTTCCATATACAAAAATATACCAAAATGTGTAAGGAGTAGGAGAGCGGACTTCAGGCTCCAAATTACAGGCTCTGACTGCAATTAGGATTAGATTTTTTTAAACCATTTAGGTGGCAGATGGAAAATGGTTACCGTGTCCTATGGACGTGTGTAATACCAGAGGAGTCCACTCGCGCTGTAGACCCTGTAAGCACAGAAAGTTTATGTGCCATCTGTGTAGAAGACAAAGAAGACAGCATAAACTCTCCAGTGAGCTCTGGCTACCCTACTCACCGCTAAAAATATAACACGAAGTTATCATGACGGCGGTATTCTGTAGGGTGGAGGCACTTACATATAAATTAAGTGAAGAAAAGAAGCCCTAAAGGGAGACGTGGATCATCATCATCACAAGTTTCACTCTCCTCATGTTTCACTTGCGTTGGCTTATTTAGACTTTTATGGGATCGACTATCATTTGACCTCTCACCTTAGAACCTCATGCGTCAATCAACAGGTGTAGGTATTTAAACTATCATGGTCACTCACATCAATATCAAATATCCCGATTATATAATATAATGGTAAATATAATGCAACATGGTAAATATCCCGATTATTTTGATACTGAGGTGTACAGTACTTAGCCCGCGAAGATCTTGGAGACCCGGTTGTATATTATATCCTGAGGAAGGTGTCAGTATGTATGTTAGTACAGCATGGTCACCATACAATTGTCACTATACAACACTTCAACGGTTTACGAGCCGAATTCCGTTTGGAACTTAATTCGTTTTTCTTTACGTCGCAGTAATAGTTCAAAATAGGTCCGTATTAAAAGTGTCCACATTATTTATGATTTGGATTGAAATGAATCAAGTTTTATTGTTCGAACAGCGATTTAGAGTGACTTCTAGACATTGATGAGCGGCCATTTAATTTATGGGCAACTCTTGATCCCATTTTTTAGTTCGTTACATTTTATTTGTTTAGTCGTAAAAGTGAAGCTCAACGATCGGGGGCCGGCAGCGGCGCCACTGAACAATGGGTGTAATTTTTTTTAAATCAATTGGTTAGGCATTCGTTTAGATGCTGTAAATCATGTGTAGTTTATAACACCGTTACTGTCATGGCGCATGTGTTTTGAATGAGCTTTGAACTTTTAAAGAGACCTATGCCCTATTGCAGGATTTGTGTTCTTGCTAAACTCAGGCTAGGTAGCTATAGTGAACAAATAGTTTGTTAAAATATAAGGATGGCAAAAATAGCAATAATGAATCAAAATAATTTCTTAAATACATACACACTTACTTACAAATACACTAAACTTGTACTTTTTCTACAGTATTTATTATGGGAGCTAACCAGTATCGCCTTACGGTTCCTCAGAAGTTTAGGTTTGTAGGTAACCTTTGAAGTTGCCGTAAGGCGTAACCGGTCAGGTTCAATAATAAATACTATGTGAAAAGTACATGTGCGTTCTCAATATGAGTAACAATAAAAACTAGCAACTGCCATCAATCAACAGTATAAATAGTCTGTACATTCATAAATTCCTATGGGACTAATGTGACATTACAATATGAATTCTTATCTTCTTTATCTCAGCGTTAATCCCAGTCGCATCTGTAGTTTTCACTTCGAAGTCTGGGGTCAGCTTTACCAGTCTAACTGTAGATGGTCGGCAGCGCGTGTGTGACACCCCTGGTGTTGCATACGTCCATAGGCCATGGTAACCGCTTCCCATCAGGTGGGCCGTGTGCTTGTCTGCCAACTAAGTGGTATAAAAAAAAGAAAAAAAAAAGATGTAGCTGAAACTTCGATATTTTATATAAAACGACTGTTATCTGACCTCCACATCCCAAAAGCGATAACGAAGCATTGCAGTTAGTCCTGTTGTTGGACTTTTTAAGGGTTCAACTACCCATAACGACTATTATAGATGTTCGTATGGCAACCGGGAAGAACGGCTCAACGTGCTCTACAAGGCACCATGAATATGAATTTTCTACGTCTCGATATATCAATAAAAACCAACCAATTTCGAGTTAGTGCGCGCCCTACAAGGTTCGTACCATTCTGTTTTTACCCTTTGTTTACGGAACCCTTGAAAAAACAATAAATAGAACTCGAACTCCGAAGTTCAAGCTTTGGATCAAAAGTACCTATATAATACTAAAATGTTTAAATTTTATCTTATCATTACAGCCATTTCCAGGACTTAACTCGTATAAACTTTTATGACACAAAGTGTTGAAAACTGACATAACTATTGCCGCAACCACACATATTGAGACTGCCAATACACAATCAGAAATAATACTCCTACCTCACAAGCTACACTTTTCAACTCAAAGACCCCATAACCCTAAACCTCCGAGTTCCCACAGCGCGCACATTTATGCGTCCGCGTAGGTTATCTAGGAGGAGCGCGTGCGAGTGGCGCGGGGCGATGCGCTCGTAAATACGCCGGCTAACGCGCGTGTAGCGACCCGGGTGGTCCGCTGCACTCTGCTCCGTTTTATTTAGCGTGATGATACAACCGCAATGCGACAAGGTAGTGAAACACTTTTTGCTGTGCAGCGGTGACAGGTTGGGAAGAAATTATTCCCACATAAGTGTTACATGATGGCTGTCGATCGTTTATTCACGTGGAAGAAAAGTTGCGTTTGAATAATTTGTAACAGGATGGGACAAAGAGCTATAGCTAGTTTACTATTTGATTTATAATTAATTGTTCTCCATTCGAGCACCTACTCGTATCTCAATTGTATCTATAGCTTATACTTGGGAGCAGGGAGTTAGCTCCCCTAGAATTTCATTATTAGGTTTATTAAAACTTTTTCGGGAGAACCAACCGTCTGACCTAATAACCCCAATAGAAAATCCTGCTCCAGAGCCTACGTCCTACGTCAACAGGTAGATTGTTTTACGGGTGAGGCCGGTTTGGCTGTTGAAGATCTTTGTCCCATACTCCTTTAGTTTTTTCTTTCTCGTTACAACTAACTATTTTTTCCTGGGTATCTAATCTCCAAAGCAATTGATAAAATTTGTTACCTTACCTACGAAAATTACATATATATCACTAAAAAGTTTTTATTTTATACAAATTAGGTGGCTGACAAGCACACGGCCTACCTGATGGAAATTGGTTACCGTGACCTATGAACGTATGTAACACCAGTGGAGTCACATCCGTGCTGCCGACCCTGTGAGAATAGAGATTTTATGTGCCCCCAGTGCAGAACACAAAATCAGGCCAAGCCTTTGGTCTTCGCACTGACAGCACAAAAACTCTCCAGTGAGCTCTGCTGGCTACCCTACTCACCACCGGGAACACAACACGAGGTTATTATAGCCGTGGTATCCTGTAGGGTGGAGGCACTTCCCCAGTCGGACTGCTCAATTCGGACGGAAATACCGTCGCGTCCTACCTCCTTTAAAAAAGGAAAAGAGTTCTAGAGGTGGTCTTGTAAGGGTTATACGGGCACACTAAAATTCCTCCTATAGTATAGACTATAGGAGGAATTTTAGTGTTGTGATATATGGGGTGCACGAACCGTGAACCCAGTGACTTCTCCTACTGATGGGTATAGACCCATCAGTAGTCACTGGATTCACGGTTTGTGCACCCCATATATCACAATCCGATCTAGTGCTATAATTTCTGCGCTACTTCATTGTTTAGTACCATAGCGTCGTCGCCTGCGCAGTGCCACCCCGTTAATCAACACAGGTGCATGGGCAAGCGCACACTTTTTGCATACATTATAAAGCTGGTACTTTATTGTTATGATCGAATTAGAATGGAGGCTGCAACGGTGGTATAAATTTGAAGATAAAGGTATTGTTTATTTGAAATACTTTGGTAATTTACGTTGTAGGAGTAATACCTAGATCTGATTCCATAGCATGTGATAGTACAGCCCTGGGTTCGACTCCCGGGTTGAACTAAGTTTTAGCAGATGGATGGATTAGACTTCGCCTCGCTTGATGGTAAGCTGAGGGCAATCCTCAGAAAAGAGTATTACCATTACTTACTATACCATGTGACAATGGTGACACTCAGCATGATGACCCCATCATATGCTTTTTCACGCCCCGCTTAAAGTACCCGGGACTGTAGGAAGAAGGAAACACGTGAGCTGCTAATAAATTCCAGGCCTTAATGGCGCGACAAAGGAAAGAGTCTCAGGAAAATTTAGTCATAAGTACAGTCAGCGCAAGAACGATCTTGACTACAAAGTTTTAAAATGGTCTTAATACCAAGATATTCAGAGCAAATCAAACTGTTTCATTGATTTAAACTGTATTATTGTCTGAACTGAAGGTGTGTACCAAATATTAGAACAATTGGTCAATCAATAAGGGGGTAAAACCAACGCAATAAATTCATTTTGAGTACTTTCTGATACTGACTGTACAAATGATAATACAAATACTACACATGAAGTGTTTGCAGGTATTCCTAAAATTTCTAGCAAATACACTTCTCACTAAGTTATCAACACAGCAGATAAACAAGCTGAAGTGGCTATGGGCTGGCCACATCTGCTGAAGGACTGATGGCTGCTGAGGCAAACGAGTCTTAGAGTATAGTATCATCACTAACAAAACATTTTTCCAGCCTTGAAAATGTTAAGTAATAACATTAATAAATAACTATTTATCTCCAGACCTAATACCAATAAACAAATATCTTAATAACATCACTTACACCGCGATAACTGCACGACTTTTCAATAAATAAAACTCGATACATACTTCTTAAATCAACAGCAGCAGGGGCACGTCACTACTCATTAAAAAATAAACATATAAAATTAAGTTTCGATCGTCAACAAATTATCGGGACCGCTCGATGGTTATCGAGAGATCTCGGTGGGGCACGGTAGCGCGGGATTGCGTATCGAACGCTGACATCACTAAATATAAATTTAGTGTCGCGCCCGACCTAGGGTTAACAACGTAAGGTGTCCCGCGCTATTTCTCGCCGATCCACTGATATCGTTTATGTTAACCCGTTAATGCTCGAGGGAAAAAGGGAACGGTAGCGGTTAATCTCGCTTATTTGTGTGGGAAGAATGGACGTTAATTTGCGAGAATTTACGGAGATTAATTGTAAATTAATTGGGAAAGTTTAATGTTGATGTTCGATGGTTTGGTTTAATCAATTGCTTTGCTGGGTTCTAGATTAAGTGATTTAAGGAGTTCCCCTAGGTTAAATAATAAGATAGATACTAAAACATCTAGTAAATAGTAACTGCGAATGAATAAGTCACGGTCACGACCCTGATTGTCTTACAATAAAATTATCTTACAAACCTGCTCAAATTAGTTCTCATTCAATGTGTTTTGCGTAAACTTTCGACAATATTAATGACTAATCAATCAATTAGCCCATCGCAATCCACTGCTGGACATAGGCATATTTAAGCCAAGGTAAGTCATAAGTGAAAAATATACGAGAAAACAGACTTTTTTTTTTTTTTTTTTATACCACTAAGTTGGCAGACAAGCACACGACCCACCTGATGGGAAGCGGTTACCGTGGCCTATGGACGTATGCAACACCAGGGGTGTCACACTCGTGCTGCCGACCATGAAGAAACCTTCTGATGCCCCTCTTGAAGAACCCCATATTGTAGGCGCTTGGGAAAACCGCAGCAGGGAGGTCATTCCACAGCTTGAGTGTGCGTGGGATGAAGTTTCTTTCATACCGCACAGTGCGCACCGTTTCAGGTCGCAATGTGTGGGGATGAATTCCCTGCCTATGGCGAGAGGTGCGATGATAGAATGTAGCTACGGGCATCATGTCAAACAATTCATCTGAGCACAAACCATTGTATAGGCGGTAGAACACACACAGTGAGGCAAAATCCCTCCTAAGGCTAAGAGGTTCCACTCTACCTGCGAGTATGGGATTGTCAACCAGCCTCAATGCCCGTCTTTGCAACGAGTCGAAGGGGTCAAGCTGGTATGCAGGTGCTCCAGCAAAAAGGTGACAGCAGTACTCCATGTGAGGCCGGACCTGTGCTTTATAAAGAAGGAGTTGCTGCCCCGCAGTGAAGTACTGCTTCGCCCTGTTGAGCACTCCGAGTTTTCTTGATGCCAACTTAACCTTGTCCTGCAAATGACTTCGGTATTGGACGTCGCTGGAGATATCGACACCAAGGATCCCGATACTCGAGGAGATGGTAAGCGGTGTGCCCAGGAATTGCGGCGCCACAACGAATGGGGGTTTCTTAGCGATGAATACACATACTTGTGTCTTAGTGGGGTTGAATTGGACTAGGTTTAGTCGTCCCCAATCGGATACTCCAGAGAGAGTAGTCTCGATTTTAGACACAAGTTGTTCGCGACTCTTTTCCACCTCGGACTGAGGGATATTTGCACGGCCCGTGTAACACGTGTCCCCGGTACTGTCGTCCGCATAACAATGAATGGAGCCATCAGACAGCATGTCATTGATATGCAGCAGAAACAGCGTCGGAGACAACACGGAGCCTTGTGGGACACCAGCGTTTATGCTCATGCGGTCTGAGCAGCTGCCGTCGACGACAGCTTGGATGCTTCTGTTGGACAAAAAGCTGGCGATCCATTCGCAAAGTCCCTCGGGGAGTCCATAGTACGGCAACTTCGCAAGAAGACCTTTGTGCCAGACCCGATCGAAGGCCTTTGCTATATCGAGGCTGACCGCTAGTGCCTCACCCCGACTCTCGATGGCTTGCGACCACCGGTTTGTGAGATACACAAGAAGGTCACCGGTTGAGCGACGGTGGCGAAAGCCGTACTGTCGGTCGCTCAGTAGATCGTTTCCTTCAAGGTATCTCAGGAGCTGTGTATTAATGACACGCTCCATAACCTTCGAGAGTAGGGAGGTTATAGCGATAGGCCTGTAATTGGTCGGATCTGTCCTGTCACCTTTCTTAGGTACAGGGTGCACGAATGCGGTCTTCCACGAGGCTGGGACCTGCCACGCGGAGTATGAGAGTGCGAAAAGGCGTGTAAGTACAGGGCACAGCTCGTGAGCACAGTGCTTAAGCACCATCGCCGGTATACCGTCCGGCCCACTCGACTTCCGGACATCTAGGGATTGAAGCTCGCGCCGGACCACCCGTTGCGTGATTTTAACTTCGGTCATGGTAGCACCACAGCTGGGGATGATGGGTGGTTCGGCGTTCCCGTCGTTCATAGTCGAGTTTGACGCAAAGAGATTACCCAAAAGATCGGCCTTCTCCTTAGCGCCATGGGCCAGACTACCGTCGGATTTTTGCAGCGGCGGAAGGCAAGACTGGCAGAAGTTTCCCTCGGCAGCTTTGGCGAGCGACCAAAATGCGCGACTGCCAGATGGGTAGCGCGCAAGCCGTTCGCCAATTCTGCCGATGAACTCAAACTTTGCCCTAGACGTTGCCTTTTTACTGGACCTCGAAGCAGCATTCAACTTCCGCTTCACTTCAGCGATGTTCGGATCCTTATTGGCAAGAGCCGTGGTCCAAGCCTTGTATGCAGATTGCTTGCGGTCTCTAGCTTCCCTGCAAGGCCTATTAAACCACGGGCGTTTGTTCGCTCCTGTCGCGACCCAGCGGTTAGGGATGTAGCATGCCATACCCACTAGAATCGCGTCAGCGACTGCTGTTGCACAGGAGCTTGGATCATCAGAAGTGAAGCAAAGCTGCCTCCACGGGTACGATGCGAAGAATTCTCGCAGTCCGTCCCAGTCTGCCGACTTGTAGTGCCACACGTGTCGCCACTGAGGTGACCGCGGTGGTTCAGGCCGCGCGAGTGTCACTTGCGCCCGGACGAGGCTGTGGTCCGAATTACCAAGAGGTGCTTCCACCCTTATGGAATATTCATCCGGGCGCGTAGTCAGCAGAAGGTCCAGTATAGAGCTTCTGTGGGTCTCAATTTCTGGTGTTCTAGTGATAGAATGCACCAGTTGAGAGAGCCCATAGGTCAGGGCAAAGTCGTGAGCAGCCCTTCCCGCGAAATCAGTCCTGGGAGACCCCAGCCACTCCACGTGGTGAGTGTTGAAGTCCCCCAAGAATACTAAATCCGCAGTGGGGTACTGCTCAATTACGCTGTCCGCCGACCGTTGCAGATGCTGAAACAGTTGAGCCGTGCCCAGGTCACCGCTATGAGACCTGTATAGGCACGCATAGATACGGGTGTGGCCACCGTGATCTATACGTACCCATATAGTTGACAGGTCTCTGTCCTCAAGACCATGGAGACGGCGGCAGCAAATATCATCCCGGACGTACAAGCATACCCCGGCGCGACTCATAAAGTTGTGCTCGAGTTTGTACCCGGGGTACATTAGGTAGGCTGTATCGGCCGGGCATGATATTTGCGTCTCCGTCAGAAAAAGCAAGGTAGGCTGCGCGGTCTCTAAGTGGAGATGGACCGCGTTAAGGTTTTCCAATATACTAACCCTAACTTAACCCCCGGACATCAAAAGGCAAGCTTTGTTACAGCAGATTAACGTTGGGATGATGAAGAAAATGGTTCAAATAAATCAAAAATTCTTCCAGTAATTTGATGAACGTAAAGTAAAAAAGGTTGCGATTTCAAATTTCACTCGACTGACGTGAACCCACTAGAAACTAATAAAAGCATCTCGGGGACTTTGTAGTCCCCACACCCGAGAAGAGGGCCAGATCGTGAGAGATGGCCCTGTGTCGGCCGGGGTGCGAGGGGTATGCCTGTCAACCTCACCTTCGGCAACCAAAACGACCTACAGGCGGCGTGCGTTTTAGTCGATTCGAGTCCCACATAATCTCTTCCACCTGCTCCGGTAGAGAGGTATCCGTGGGGATTTAGCGCACGTAAAAAAGAAAAAAGCATCTGATAGACTGAAGGGGTTTACAAGAATACTCGACATACGTAGCGTAACGGTTGAGAGTTTGACTGCTAAACCAGAGATCACGAGTGGGATTCACGTTCATTGCAAATATCTTTATCCTCGAATTTGCATGATTTACACCAATCTCGGTGTTTCTCTACTCGTGTGTCCTAGCAATCAATAATATGTTTAACAACATTCTAAAAGCTTTACTGTTTGGCTTAGTTTTTAGACGCTAACTTAGCTCGAGAAGGCTCTCTATAATCAGTTCTAGAAAATGTATTTAGTTTTATTAGTTACTAAAAATATCTATCAATCAACATGATACATGAACCTAAGACCACACAAGAGCAGTCTTCATCTATAGGTCATAAAAACCTTAAACATCTGCATGCACTAAGTCCAAATTACTCCACTAAAACATAACTGTTGAAGAAGAACATAAATCTAAGTCGTAATTCAACGGACCTTGACTTATGCCTACATTCTAAATCATCGCGGAATGCTACATTTTATTGCTAATTCTTCTTTTACACCGCAAAAATGTCCAAGATTTACGATATCGGCGCGCACTGGCATTTGTCCGGACTCCGAAGTATAGGGACTATTCCATTTATAGGCTACGATACGACTCCGATTTTTATGATAATAATATTTTAATTTTCTATCCGGCGAGGTAGCGCCATATTGTACGCCAATATAAAAGTGGAATTTAATGATATAAGAGTATAATGTTGTTTCACATTCTCCGCCGGAATACAAACCTGACATGCAAAATCTTACACAGGTGTCTAATGATAGTAATATGTGAATCTCCTTAATATACTTTGGTCAGATAACATCTCCTCAATCACTCTCTTCCTTCCCATGAGTATATCATGATTTTTTTTATCTTAGGCCTACCAGTGCATGGTTAAAGGTATAGCTCATAGTAAAATACCAAACAAGTTAATAAAATATTGGGTGTTGCTAACCAGCAGCTTGTAGTGCACCAGAAGAGCCCTGGCAACTCTGCTCTGTGATAAGACACAATACAATGCAAGGTAATAAAGTTAAAAAAGAATAATAGCATTCCGATGATATTAGAACAGCATTCAATCTATCCAAAATCGCTTATTGTAAAAAAGCTTTAGTGTCCGATGGACGGATACCGGACAAACGTAACTCGGATATTCTTTCGAATCGATGTCTCGATGTAATTTAAATATTTGATTCTCTTGATATTAATCGATATTTGAGACGCTCCTAAGAAATGTTGGACTCGATAAGAGATGTTCCATTGTGGCTGCGAATTACTGTTGTATAATCTTGTTGGTCAGGTTGACATATAAATGTTAACACTTTCTTCTACTAATCGATATTGATCATTATGAATAAAAGTAGTCATTATAGTACTTTTTAAGGAAAAAGGGGTCTCAACAATGTCTACGGGACCATCCTCACTTGCAAGCTGGTAAACCTCCTTGAATTTTCTTGAAGTAAAAGTCAAACTCATAAATCATCCAATCTGTATAGACTATTAAAACGGAACTTACAAAACGTCAAATTTAAAAATAAATAAAAGAAAATTTAGCAAATGAAGTACCGCACCCGACTTGCAAAAACTGCGGTAAAAGAACTCGGCGGCTTTTTTTGGTATTGAAACCTTAGGGCGCCTTCCATCTTTGCGAGATGATGTCCTGTAAAAATGGACATCATCCTTTTCTCGACACTTTTACGCTAGTTTACTTTCTGGAACTATGCAAGCAGTATTAGACTAAGTCCTAGTATTGCCTATTAACTGTGAGCCGTCTCGAGCTTAGTGTTTACCAGAGGTAAATCGTAAAATAATATATCTACTATCGGAAGCGTTCTCAAGTACTACCATAAACGGATCTCATTACAAATCCGTTCGTGCGTGAGGTACCTACTCAGCAGTTGTCATGCATTTAGTTTTTTTTTTCCCTAGGTCGCATTCAGATAAGATCAATTAAGCGCGTTGGTGATTTGCTCTCGCGATTTGCGGACACGTCCCGTGCGATGTCGTCACGTTATCGCTCCGGGATCGAGCCGGCACCGACGCTAGGTTACAGTGAACGCTTTTATATTTATTTGTATTTTCTATTTTCTTATATATTTCCTTTCCTTTTGTTGCAATATGTATCGTATTTTTCGTATCATTTATTTATTTATATTTTTTGTACAAGAAAACATATTAAATAAATATTTATATGCGTAGGCTTTTAATTACCAATATGTTAAACATACTGTAATCTTTATATTATAGTTGTTAGTCTGTAAGCCTTCCTAAAAATAATAAATATATAAATAAATAAATTTCTCTTTTCTTTTAACAAACTTTATACTACTGATATAGCAAATAAAAGTGACAAAAAAGTTAGTATTTGTTGCGTAGCGGTAGTAAACGCGGCTACTTCGCAGGAGGCCGGGGGTTGATCCCCGTTCAGTGCAAAAAATTAAAACTATTTACTTTGACTGATAACAGATAATTTGCACTAATTTGTAATTGTCTTTTGTAAAATAAATGGGGAACAATGTACCAGTATCTCGAGCTGCTACAACAGCTTACGACCTTCAAAAAAATTTGTACGTCTACATTGACAGAACATGTTGAAACTTGTAATGTATTATATTATAAAATGCCACCTGTACTTACACATGTTTCCGCGAATAAAATTATCTTTATCTTTATCTTTTTATCATATTTCTATGCATGAATAGGGGTATTTACATTGGTTTGATTGAACCTCGGAGAGCACGTTAGGCCATCGTTCCCGGTTCCCATGCGAACATCCATGGCACTCGTTACAGGTAGTTGGACCCTTAAAAATTCTAACAACTGATCTAACTGCAATGGTTCAATATCGACATTAGGTGATGAGTGGAATGCTCAAATGGACGATATTTTCGTCCATTTGAGCATTCCACTCCAGTATACCGTGGCCATAATAACCTCGTGTTGTGTTCGAGCCAGAGCTCACTGGAGAGTTTTTGTGCTGTCAGTGGAAAGACCAAAAGCTTGTCCTGCTTTGTCTTTTACACTGACGGCATAGAAACTATCTGTGCTTACTGGTTTGGCAGCGCGAGTGTGTTTCCCTTGGTGCTGCACACGTCTATGGACCACGGTAACCACGGTAACGTTCCATCAGGTGGGCCGTGTGCTTGTCTGACACCCAAGTGGTATAAAAAAATAGGTTGTGATGTTCAGATGAATATCAAAGTTGAGCCAAATACGCAGTGAGACTGTGAAAAATAAACTCAGACTCCAAGGTGGAAGCTTCGGATACGACTGGGTTTAACGCCAGGATGAGGAAGAGATAGCAAATAAAAGTGATTCTTGAGACTGAATGTACAGGGGCTCCACTAACTACTAAGATGACGTCAAACGACAGTTGCTCCCATAAAAGTTCCGATAATACCTTACAGGGAAAAAACTTAGTGATGCGGACTCCGGGCTCCAAAGTATAAGATTTAGATGCAACTGGAATGAGCTTTGTATTTAATGAACTTTATAAACTGAAGGCTGTTTTTTCTAATCATAATAATAATAATAATAAATATTTCACGACATTCTACACAACGCTATCTAGACCCATGGTAAGCATAGCTTAACTAGCTTGTGTTATGAGATCTAGAATACAGATAAACATACTTAGATACTGTTTTTTTGTAAATACATACATATTATACATAGAAACACCCAGACCAATGCAAATATACATACAAGAGATATATTATTATTATTATTATTATTATTCATGCATACAAATATTTGCACAGCAGTCGAATGCTCTACAGCTACGCCACGGAGGTCGTCAAAATATAATAAATAAAATATTTAAAATTCAGTGTCGATAATACTTTCAATCCGACGAATTTTTTGCCTGCACCTACCTCAATGCATCTCTGCATCACCCTAAGGTAGACTGTCAGATAATGCCTTTGGCATTAAGCCCGCCTTTGTACAATAAACTGTGCATAAAGTTAATAATAAAAAAATAAAAAATTCCCAAATGTAAATAATGATAATGTTCTCAATAAAATCAACTCTCGCAATGAAAGTCTGTTAATTAAATTTGCCTCGATCTAATGTTATAAACGATAACGATTTTAATGTTCTCTCTTGAAAATTGTATGTCGAGAGTACTGTTTTTGACAATTAATTTCGTTTTGACAGATCGAGACTGAATTTTGAACAGTTTTATATTAGGTACGGGAATTGAACTTTTGTTTTACATTTACGCCTTCATCCCCGGAGGGTTAGGCAGAGGTAACACACATATTTCACGAATCATTGAATTCAGTCCCACATAATAGAGGGTGAGCCTATTGCCGTCTTCTAGCACTATTGTAGACTCAAGCCACGCATCTGATTTTATCTGGGCTTTTTTTTTTTACGTGCGCAAAATCTTCACGGAGACCTCCCCACTGGAGCCGGTGGAGGAGGTTATGTCGGACTCGAACCGACTAAAACGCACGCCGCCTGTGGGTCGCTTTGGTTGCCGAAGGTGAGGTTGACAGGCATATCCCTCGCAACCCGGCCGACCCAGGGCCATCTCTCACGATCTGGCCCTCTTCTCGGGTGTGGGGTCTACAGAGTCTCCAACTCGTCCCCGGAAAAATAAAATAAATAATATAAATTCAATCCCACGTAATAGGGGGTGAGTCTATTGCCGTCTTCCGGGCACTATTGTTGACTTAAGTCATGCGTCTGAAGCTGCGTCTGGGGTGTATATATCTGTGTGATGTCAAACAGCCCTATCTCTTAGACGCCTTGTACGACACCGCATGGGAAGAGATGGAGTGGCCCAAATTCTGCTCTGCCGGTAACCACGCGTCTACAAAACCTAATGTAAAAGTAACCACGTTCAAAACAACATCAAACCAGACGAACCAATAAAACAATGAACTCAACTGCACACAAACATATTAGTAAATTATTAAGGAAACCGTTCGCAGACTTCCTCCAATAACAATTAGTTGAACGACTATGACTTACAGATAGCGATTAATATAGATACGTCGATACAATATCTCTTTGAAAACAATTATTTAGTTACACACGATAAAGGAATAAAACTGTATTGGAGATGTTACGCACTAGGTTATAGAACAGCCGCGATTGATTGATATTTGTCATTGTATTTTTTGGTTACAATGACAAATATCAATTAGGTGGCAGACAAGCACAAGGACCACCTGGTGGAAAGAATGAAGCAGTGATTCTCGCCTGATGCAAATACACCTGTCCAATACATGAGTGTTTATTATGTATTTACCAAAAAAATACACCGACGAACAATTAATGACCGACTAACGGAAAAATACGCGGACTAGATATCACTGCAAAAGAAGGAAAACTCGAAATGAAACCCGTATCAAGCCGTCTAGTTAGCGTGGTAAAAGGGGGGAAGGGGAAAGGGCTATGGCTAGCAGTGGACAGCGATAGACTAATTAATTGATCGACATCAAATTATATTGATTCTAGAGCCTTTATTAGAATCTAGTTGAGCTATGTGTTGTGAAGTAAGTTCTAGGATAGAAAATTCCTTGGACATTAAATAGTACTGTATAAATATTAATGGGAATCTAGTTCAGATTAACGACTCTAAGTCATAAAAAGAAAGGAAATTGTATTCCATAATTTCTCTGAGGTGACACAATAATCCATAAATAAATAAATTATTATTAGTAATCAGATAAATAAATGAGAAGCTACCAAGAGTCGAGAATGGCGAGCTAATAAATAGCATATGACTTATCATGACCTTTCTTTCTTTTCAGCTTATAATTTATATATATTATTTGCTATCTCATGTACAGGATTTCAACTGTATCCTACAGAAATAAATTATCTGTAAAGTTAATTGAAAAAAGGACACACACGAGAGAGATAGTTGATACCACAATAACTGCTGATGGCCTAAAATGGAGGGCTTCCTAGCTTCCTGAAGGATGTTAGGCCTTTAAGTATAGGTCGCAACCCCTCTTTCAAGTCAGTGTATCTCCTAAACAACGGACGAGTCTTTGGCGCAGACCCTCCATTCAGGATCAGGGGGTTAACGACATACTAACTAACAGTCAGCGGATCTCAGGCTCCAAAGTGCAAAGTTCGGACGCAACTGGAAAATCGCTATGAGGAGGACGACAAGATGGACTTAAATGCATTAAGAACATTACTATGGGAATTATATTTAGCTTGATAGCATTGAAAAATGTAAATGTATGTATGCTCCCCCATTAAAACCTTTAGGGTTCGAGCCAAACTGATGGAAACAAAAATGTACTTAATAATTACATTTTTGTTTCCATCAGACCTGTTCTGTTCTCTGTACCTAGGCACTGTACTTAATCAAGTCTCAAAAATAATTACAGGAAAAGGGCAAAACATGTGTTTTTTACCACTACCACCCACAGTAAGCATAGCCTTGTGTCAGAAAACAAGACTTATCTTGATTAACAAAATTGGAAGAGAATTTTTCTTTTCTGTAATTATTATTTCTGCAATAGTCACTAGGCATTTTACTATTGTTTTTGTATACAATACATTTCAAGGTCTTTAAACTGCCTCGCCCATCCAACCCAGTGCGGAAACGGTCTTATTGTTACGAATCTAAAGAGAATCGTGCTTTCGACGGAATTACTAACAAGCATTACACTATAGAAAATTTCCAAACGATTTTAACTGGAGTCTGTCGATACACATTAAATTTTATTTATTCGAGAAAGAACAATTGGGCCGTTCTACATTTCTCGATTTGTTACACATGTATCGACTCGATATCACTCGTTCTAACAATATTAACAGAATGATATTAAATGTTAACGATTATTGAAATCAATATCATCATCATGTTAGTATTATTCCCAGTTGCATTCGGGGCTTTCACCTCTAAACCATCAGACTGCTTTCCCTTCTCTTCCTTATGGTTTAACTCATGTAATTTTTAGGAAGTGTCTACTGTTTCGCCTTACATACTTCTGTGGAGGCTGCCTTCTTGTGGTTGGGGTCAGATGGCGGTCACTTACAATAAATCCAAGTTACCTAAACCAACAAAGAAGCAGTAAGAGAATGAATACTGGACTCCAAGGTGCAAACTTTGAATGCAACCGGGATCAACACTGTGATAAATCATCCGAAGACCGATGGATGCTAAAAATCTATTTTATTTAAAATTTTGCAATCATGAAATTTCAGCCCAAAAATTTTCTTAACACTTTTCAGAAAAAATCTTTTAAAAAAGACAAAATTACGTCCAAATTTATATACCAATTGTGAAGACACAAATGTCAATTTCTTGTGAAGCAACGCACCTTCACAAACCGTACAACCTATAATCGTATGCGCAACCCTTGATTTACAAGCAGTGCGCGCGATGCGCGATAGCGTTTTACTTATTGTTACAGCGCATTGATCGGCTAACGACTCATGCGCGATATGCGCGCAAAGCGAATTTATGCGCTGTCACCCACTTTTATTGCGATTAATGCGCGTCCTGTGCTTCTTTTTTGATAAACACCTGTTTAGTTGAGCGATAAGATATAATGTATGATGACAAATTGAACTAGACAGTGGTCACTTAATGGTTAAAACGTATACTAAAAAACTGAAGAATTAGTTTGTTTCTTTGGTTGAACGCGCTAATCTTAGGAACTACTCGTTCAAATTTAAATATCTTTTCCTGTTGAATAGTTCGTTTATCGAGGAATGCTAAATGATATATTTAGCATTCCTCGATAAACGAACGCTTCAACTCAAGGGAGCGGAGCAGTTATCATAAATATCAACAGATTCGGTAGATTCTCATATATTATTAGTGCTTGACTTCTGATATGCAACCAAACTATTATACAATACAGTAGATAAAAAATAACATACTCAATAGCAAGATAATCTTATAGAAGTAAGTTCATTGTAATGTTTACATTTGCTTAAACTTCCAAAATTTTAAATGGTAGATACTGACGCAGCGCCGTTAGAATGAACATTTTTATTTTTAACATTGAAATCTCGATGTAGGAACTTTATACCGAGATCTAGGAAATTTATACCTCGATCTAGGAACTTTATCAGTTCAAAAAGAACTACAACTGAAAAGAAATATCTATTTTTAACTTTAATCCATTAATGGCAATTTGTCCTGCGCTAAGAATGCAACAATAGGCCATTCACTTGGCGCTACTAGGAGCACAGCCTCATGAAGAGAATTCAGTAAAAGTACTACAAATTCACAGCATGCAATAATGTTTTCTCAATAAATAAATAAATATTATAGGACTTTCTACACATAAGCGCTATCTACACCCAACTTATAAAGAATTTTTTTGAAGTGAAAACTTCTGCAGGCTTGTTGAGAATATTTTTTGAGTTGGTAAAAAACTATTGAACTATTGATATTGAGGTATCTACATATTATCTTGGTGAAGTTTTCACTTCTGTCGACACTCCCGGAGTGCCACTGTTTTTTTTTGTAAATACATACAAATACACTTACTTATATTTATAAAGAAACACCTAGTCAGATCAATGGAAATATACAAATTCGTGCTTACTCTTACATATATTTGCATTGAGCGGATATCGAACCCAGTCGAAACCAATCGCTACACTACAGAGATCGTCAAACACACTGTAAATAAGGAAATTTAATGGTAAAGGTTGGCCAAGTTTCATTTATATTGAGTGGGTGCCAAATGCCGAGTCAAATCAATAACCACCGCGGAAAGCGTTGATTTGACATTTCAATATCCTCTCAAGCTTGTTGCTAGTATAAAAAAACTCGTCTTTAATGATGTTTTCTTAACAAAAATGTCAGCTGTGAAAATATCAAAATGACATTCAGTGAAGATGTTTTGAACGATGTAGACAAATTTAGAAAAGTTGACTTTCGGTTATTTCTAATTATCCGTTGCCCGTGGCTCCACCCGTGTTATTGTTATCTCGCTACCATAAACTGTGGAAGTCTATTCCAGGAAAAATGTAGTAATTTAATTTCAGCCAGATCCGTTCAGCTAATTGAGCGAAATTATGTAAGTAAGTAGTAAAGATAAGAGCTGGAGTGAAGTTGACGGAGCAAGTGAAGAACAGCGTGATACGCTTGAACGTTGAAGAACGAATTTGGATATGTGGACACATAGAGAAAATGGGCGAAAGAAGACTGACGAAACTAATTTATGAAGCGATTGAGAATGGGCAACCCGGCAGGGGTCGAAGTAGACATACGTATATCAATCAGATCGAAGGCATTTTAAAGAAAGGATATGTCAAGAGTACCCGAAACCGGCGAGCGTATATAAAAACAATTATGAAAATAGAAGATGTATTGCAGGTTCGTGCCAAGTGGAAAATTGTAGTCTCTGCCTACCCCACTGGCGAATGTATTTATTTATGTAAGAAACATTGACACAACGAAAAATATTCATAAAACTTACGTAATAGTACGTACGTAAACGTACTAATCAACAAATGTATTGTGAACGTAGAGAATTGTCGTTATTTTCATAATCCATAACTTGGAGTCTACTTTTTTACACAGTCTTTTGTATCGACATGGAAAGAATTGGGTCTTTCGGTACTTGGCAGAAGCAGTAAGGGGATCAAATGATAGGAACTGAAAATTAAACATCATTAAGAATTAGACTGAGAATTGACCCTACAGAATACCACGGTTATAATAGCCTCGTGTGGTGTTCCCGGCGGTGAGTAGGGTAGCCAGAGCTCACTGGAAAATTTTTGTACTGTCAGTGGGAAGAACAGTAGTTTGTGCTGATTATGTTTTCTGCACTGACGGCATAGAAATCCTCTATTCTTACCGGGTCAGCAGTACGGGAGTGATTTCGCTGGTGTTGCACACGTTCATAGGTCACAGTAACCACTTTCTATCAGGTGGGATGTATGCAAGTCTGCCACCTAAGTTATATAAAAAAATTACAATTTAACCAACTAACTTCAATCTGTAGTCTACAAATGTCATAACAAATACAGAATCCGAATTACTGCAAGGCCAACGACAAAAAGACCCGGGCTATTATAATAATGGCGGCAGAAAATAGCATTATTTCGATAGAAAAAGTGTACATAACACTGAGACATCTGAATTAGTGACACGCAGGTGACGAGTACCATCGTATCCTTGAACCGACAACCGTATCTTCACCTAAACAATCAATTAAGCTAAAACAATACACAGAAGACTATTCTATTTTTTAAATCGGAAACACCGTCGTTCCAAGGCAAGGGCAACGTAGGCCTCGCGCTAACAAAGATGCATTGTGAGTGCAACAGTCTTTGGAACAAATCCAATATTGTTGGCCGTCTACTGTAAAGACATTCGCGACCTCCAAATACCTCATTTGAATATTTTGTACACCTTCCATATGACGTATCTACCTCGAAAGCATTCAGTGGATAATCAACTTTAGCGTTTCAAGTTAATGTTGAGTTTTGATTAGGAGGTTGTTGGATTAAGTGCATCGAATAATGCCAATTAATACCAGGCATTAAAAGGTCAGGATGGGCAGATTGGTGCCTATTGTTTACCCGGCCTCGACAAAGAAAGGCTCGATGACAAACCATGGGCTGCTGTCAAGGTTACTCGTGGTTGTTTACAACCATATTTGGTTGCTTGTAGTAAATCATGTTTGGGTTGTCTGGTACGTGTAGTAATGGTTTTTTGGTATGACCACTGTATAGCCGAATGTTTTAATATTATCATGTTATTAATACCTAGGGTGCTCCTGGATCCTCGAATAAAATGGTTTTATTAGAGCTTATCGACTACCTTATGAATCTTGTCTAGTGTATAACTTTGAACTTTTGATCGAGGTACTCCTGAATTAGAACTCCAAGTCACAACGTTAACTTATTTTATGTGGCCCTAGAGTTACCTTTTTTTAACGTCCGGAAATCCCCTCGGATATTCCCCGCCGAGGTCAATGGGGTGGTTATATCGGGGTCGAACCGACTAAAACTGGATGGCCGGCTACGGCCATCAATTGCCAGGGGTGAAGTAGTCTCTGCCATATCCTTTGTGCACCTCGATTGACACAGGGCTATAAGGCCACATCGGGTGTGGAGCTACGGCGTCTTTCTCTTACCCCAGACAGCAGAAATAGGCCGTCTCGGTCTGCTTTTGCTAGAGTGACAGGTGGCTCCACCAGTCACCTCCAGGTCTGTGCATATGCAAACTTAGAGTTACCTGATATAAATTTCTCAGTAACAGTATAAAAATTGTGAAATCTTTGTTAGCACATAACTGTTCGCCTACCAGAACTGGAACCTGAAATAGAGGAAGTAACACGTCAATTGGTAAGGTTCATATGTAAATATTGAACGTATTTGAACTTATAAAATAAACTTTTAATATCATTTTTGGAGACTGTTGCTTGCCTGAAAGTGTCCATATTAACCGGGCCTTGCCGTTATATATATTGGTTTTAAGTCATTTTGCGAAACACATTAGAAATTATGAACCATTTCAAAACTACCATGAATCCTAGAAATAACGTCATAATACATACTATAGTGCGAAACATGAAGCAATAAAACTTTTTGATCTGCCTAGTGACTAAAAGCTTGATATCTATAAAAGCAAATCCTTTAAGAAAAAGTTTAAGAACTTGCTGTTGGACAATGCACTGTGGAAGAGTGTGGATGATGACTGAAATAGATAGATAGATAGATAGGTAATTCTTTATTGTACATCAATAGATTACAGTAAAACTTGTAGTTAGCATGCATACAGTTTTCTTACAGGCAACCTTCAGGAATATAATGTTGTAGTTTAATTGTACGTAAATTTTCATTATATTTTATTTTGACGTTATAGTGTATATTGTGTATTTCATTGATTGCGTGTATTTGTTAGTTATAATTGACATTAATACAAACTATGTTTGTTTAGAAATGAATAAATTGAAATAGAAATTGATAGCTATAGATAATTGATATTCACACACCACGGATTATAAAAACAAATTTGGTCTACACGGTATATTAAAAGCATTGAACACACCTGTAAATCTTGAAGTCCACACTATACGCAGCCAAACATGCGATATATTAGAACACCGTTGTGGTTTGTATGACACGACTTAGTACAATCACCTTCATAACAAAGGACTTTGCGATGAAATCGAAAGCATACGAGTTGAATTTTAACACCTATGGTGTGTACTCACTTTATGCGTACTCGTAGAGATTAGTCATTAACATTATATTACAACTGATAAACAATGGATAACAATATTTGGAATTTTACACAAGTGTAGCCGCGTGGTTCCCGGCAGAGTAGAATTTGGACCACCCCATAACATAAGGCGACTAAAGGATTGGGTTGTTTAACATCAGACAGATATATACAACCCAGACTCAGCCTCAGATGCAAGACTTGAGTCAACAATAGTGTCCAGAGGACGGCAATAGGCTCACGCCCTATTACGTGGGACCGAATTTAATGATTGGTGAAATGTGAGTGTTAATTCACCTCTGCCTAACCTAAAGGGATAAAGGCGTGATTAAATGTATGTGTACTTGGCATTAGTTTATAACATGAAATAATTAGGTTACCTGGAAGAACTTATATATAGATATAAGGTTGCCTGGAAGAAATCGCTTCCAGCGATAAGGCCGCCCGTAGTACATTAAACTGTTTGCATGCTACCTACAAGTTCCTAAAGAATTATCTATCTATCTATCTATCTAATCATTCTTCAACAGTTATTTAAGCTTGCCTACCACATTGTACGTTTCATACATTGACAGTCGCGGTTATTTTTCAATAGGGTAGGCAGAGACCACAAATTATGGTATAATCTTCGCATACACGTTTCAATTCTTCTACTTTCATAATCAAATAATATCTCGATTGTGCAGTAACAAGAAGTTGTTTATTTAGTAGTAGTAAATACTAGTTTGAAAAATGCGCTGACGTCTCCCTCTGATATGAAGCGCCGTAACCATTCTTAAAATGTGTGCGTTTAACCTCTACCTTCCTCTTTGTTGATATCCAGCCAAGAGTACATAAAAATAAAATTAAATTAATGAAAATAAATAATACCATTATCTACTTAAGCTTTAGAAAATAACAGCGAACTGGGAATTGAACTCAGTAGCTGCAGCAAATAGATCACAGTGCTCATTACCAAAAGGTGCTACTCGTTGCAGATAAGATCGGGCGACGCGGCGCGCGCGCACGCCCGTAAATCACGATATCTATCTGTGTCCTTACATGAGCACAGCTCTAATTGTAGATGAATTTATAGTAAAAAGTTAATACTATTTATTCTACACTAGGATTTTTTCAAACAAAACCGCGGTTGCCTAATGGTATGGGAAATGAACCGCTGAGACGAGGTCTCGGGTTAGATCCTAGGTTTTACCATGGCACACACCAATGACTTTTCGATGCTTATCGCAGGTTTATAAGTGCCCGGTTAATGGCTACAGGCTCGCCACCTATTACATGGGGACCTAAACATAAACTGGTGAAATGTGCGTGCTAGCACCTCTGCCTACCCCTTCGGGGATATAAGCGTAAGTTTATGTTAAGTTATATTGTGATTTTTTAGAACTGAATTCTTCTTCTAGGTTCGTATGTTTAGCTAAAGATTTCAAATGTTTTGATGGAAACATGGGCTTGTGTGGTCATGTCTTACATTTCCGGGTTTGGAGATGCGTCTTTCAACAAGATACCACATATTTCACAATCTGATAATTGTTTTGTTCATCTATACGTTTGTGAAACGTTGTCTCGTTTATGTATAGTCATCGACAAAAGTAGCTTAACAAATTCTGCTCTATTAATTATTGTGGGCCCTCAACCTTTCATAAAATAATGAACATAATGTTAACTAAACCCTCGGGGTACCATAAAACTAACTTAAGCCTACCCCACTGGGAAAAAGGCGTGACTGTATGTATGTATGTTTTAAAACATTAGTACCTAAATATTTTAGTGTTAAGCAACTTATGTCGTTGACTGTACACTGTTAGGTACTCGATCCTGAACATTGTTTAGCTTTTGCGTTTGGCTGAATGCAATTGTTAATACATTTCTGCTTATCCCTTCGGGGATATATGAATTATATGTCCCCAAGACCTTTGTCCAATACATTATTTGTCTCCAAACAAACGTACGATATCTTATACGTCAATATAATGCCAATACATTAATAAAAGGGACAGTCGATACTTAAAACCACAGGTCGTATAGGCCCATTGAACCAACTTTCTACAATAAATTCAATTCACACAATATCAAATTCTTTATCTAATCGCAAAAACAATAAATCCAAAAAAAATGTTAGTTTATATTTGATTTCACTGTGACCAATAAAACATCTATTCAAAGAAAGATGTCATAAATTTATTAACAAATCAATATATTATAACCCTTCATACGGGCATTAAAAATTACAAGTACAATCAAAAATCAACCTTATTGTTAGAGCTTTAAAGCTGCGAGAACTTACGTAGACATAACTATGTCAGGTATATGAAATAATAAATAAAATATTGGTGCGAATATAGAAAGCATAAGGTACATAGCACTATATGGTGGCGGTAGCTAAGTTAGAGGCATGTGACAAAAAGTACCACTTTCTCTATATTTTGAAATTATTCTTTGTGTAACCGAAAGATAATTAATCTCTTCTGATAAGGATGTTCTCACAGATATTAGACTGCCAGATGACAAAAAACAAGGTGTATGGTTCTGTTTGATGGATCAAAACCTTTAAACTAAAAAGAAATTGCAGCTGTACAACACAAGTGAGCTCAGAATTCATATTTTTTTTAAAATCAACCTAACCCTAAAAATCCAATCTTATTGTTGATTATGAATTTGTGCCGTTTGGAGTCGAAACGTTTGGGCCGTGGGGTCCGAGCGCCCGCAATCTCTTCAGAGAGATTGCGAAGCGTATGGTCGACGCTTCTCGTGACCAGAAGGATGGCCTTTTCTTAGGTCAGAGAATAAGCATTTCCATACAACGTGGCAATGCTGCTAGTCTTCTGGGAACGCTACCACAAGAGGCATCCGATGAGGAGGAATTCCACGACGCATTTTAACTTTTGTTTTATTTAATAATTATTTTTTATTAATGTATTTATTATAATAGATTTAATTAAACATGGTATATATAAAGTAGTTAGTTAGTTGCATAGTATAGATTAGATCTAAATTTAACAGAATTTTATTTATTACATTTTGTATAATAAAAGTGAAATGAATAATTAAACCCAAAATAAATATAATGATAAATCTGTCTAGAAGAACATCATCATTAAATATATTTCATTAGTGGCATATTAAATCAAAATGAAAAGATAGTTTCGAAATTTCCAATTCCTGCAACGCATACCTATACAACTCACGGTGTATTTTACAGAGGTAAGCAAAGAGAATAGAGCACCATTTATTACGTTTCAATATCTAAACCACTGAATAAGTTAAAACATTTCATAGTCTCTGTTAAAGATATTTATATATATAATAAACTTTACGTTGACATTTGAAATTTAAAACTAAAAACTATAATTAGGTACCTACTAAAATACATTAAAATAAAATAAAAATAAAAATTACATACGTCATGAAATTCCTCCGCATCATCACCAACTGGTAACGTACCCAGAAGGCTGGCAGCATTGCCACGTTGAATGGCAATGCTTAACCTCTGTGCAAGATAATAACCAGCCTTCTTGTCACGCGTGGCGTCGATCAGCTGTTCGCCAAGTCTTTGTATAGAGAACGGGCACTTAGACCCCACGTTTTTGTTATACCACTTAGGTGGCCGACAAGCACACGTTCCACCTGATGGAAAGTGGTTACCGTGGCCTATGTGCGTGTGTAACACCAGGGAAGCCACTGTAAGCACAGAGTCTCTGTGGCGTCAGTGTAGAGGACAAAGCAGGACAAGTCTTTAGTCATCCCAATGACAGCACAAATTCTCCAGTGAGCCACGTTCCTAACGTTTAAACCTCAGACGGCTCAAAAACATAATCACCTGTCAGGTTACAGTATTTTATTTATTACAGATTAAGTTTTTTATTTTTTAGACAAAAATTATTCACGACCTTCTCGATTCAATTATTCTCGAACTTATTGGGCTATTCTACATTCGTAGTTCCAAAAGTTCAACGTTCGATATTCAACTACCACTTATTTTATTACCTTTTATTAATAAGATCACGCGTACAGTATCGAATGATCATATCGATTCAAGACCGAGCATATCTACTCGATTTTTTATGTTAAACGCCTCTTCCATGTTCCCGGGGCAAGTATGGACATATTTCATAAAACAAATTGTGATCTCCATTGTAATTTGAGACTTATTTAGCTAGTGTATTCATGGATATCGATTCATATTCAAAAGTATCGATTCGAGTTGATGTTTTGGGCTTTTATCGATAGAATTTTTAAAGCCCTGAATAATCGATTCGTTATGATTTTTGTGTAATAACTTAGAATCAACGTTCGTATGTGTTAAGCTACTGAATTAATTTTTAGAATTGACTTGATGAATAAGTAATATCAATCTTTGAAATAATAATTTGTATGTTAAATATTGCGATAATTCTGATTTATTTTATTAAGCCATGCTTTTATTATGAATATTGATTATATTTATCGATATACTTTATTCTTAACCTTCATAATTATTATTTCTATGCTAAATATCTTTAAATAACAATGACGATCTCGTTATATTTATTCATAAATATAATATAAGATCCTGGTGTAGTGTAAAGTTGGATTAGTGTGTATTAGAATAATACCTCAGATTCAGCCTCAAATGCATGGTTTGAGTCAACAACAATTGTCGTCTTGGATGCACTATGCATGCAAGGCGACAATAGGCTCACCTCCTATTACGTGAGACCGAATTGAATGATTGGTGAAATGTGGGTGTTAATTCACCTCTGCGCTATGCAGAGGTGAATTAACACCTTAGGGTACACGGCGTGATTATATATATATGTGTGTATATTAAAACCAAAAAACATGAATTATCATAAAATTAACAAAGTCGATTTCCTAGAATTATATATAGAAAGATGAAAAAAATGAAGCAAATATGAAACATTGATAAAAATATAATGAATCATAATAGAATTGAAGGCTAGATTGAGAAGGTAATAGGTATTTCCACACAAACAATAAGCATTTACATTTGTTATTTATTTATATAATTAATATTTTTATTATCTATGCAAGAAAACTCTAACACTACATGTGAAGTATAGTTACTTTGTTTTTTTTTAAAGATTGTCACTGGCACTAAACAGTTGGTTCCCATGACCTTACCGTCTGAACCCCAAACATCTCAAAAACCTAATAGCATAATCACCTAATATATTACTTCACTAGAAAATAATGTTAATAATCTGCGAACCAGTTGAATCGAAAATAATCGATTCAAATAATATCGACAGAATCGATACAGATCATCGATTTTTGAACAACTAATTTCACCGTATGTTAATAAGACGGTTTTAATAAAAATACTTTATGGTGTTTCAACCACCATCATTGGCACTTGTGTGGTCTTTCATTCTCCTTACTTCTTTGTTTTCAACTTAACTGTAATATATTACAATAATTTATATGACATTAATATCGCTGAGACATTTGATTATTGTATATGACGTTTCTGTCGTACGTAAGTTGTAGTAAGAGTTGTTTTGTCGTGTTATGTAAAGTTTAGGCTCGTTAATGGGTGAGTAAATCATTTAAATTACAGTTATTATGCCTTTTAGGGTCATTATAATAGGTTACGGGTAGTGTGTTGCTTGTAGTGTATTTTAAAGTAGCAATCGATAGCAAATACAATTGTTAGTAGTCATTGAATATATACTATATATACATATAATATATACTATATTTACTGGTGGTAGAAACTTGGTGGCACAAATTTGTCTCAAGTTTCGACCGGGTAGGTACCACCGTGCACTATTGCGAAAAACCCTCCATAGCAATTCAATCTCGGTTGGATTGTGTTCAGGGGTCAGCATGTGCATAGCCGGGCAGAGGTGGTAGTTGTCGCAGCACTAGTGGGACCAGTGGGTCTTGGCGTAGTCTAGTGGGGATGGCGCGGGGCGATGCGCCGAACAGGGAGACCTGTAGAAACGGTGGTGCCGCTGGCCGCCCGCGGTATAGTACAGGGGCCCAACTGGGGTTAACCACCTTGGGAGGCTGCCTCACCAGGCCGCGCATAATCCCGATATGGTTCGTCGTGCCGGTTGGTGACCGGATTTGGGAGCCCGGCGACCATACTCGGGGGGGTACGGGGGCCCTTCCGTTCGGCGCGTCGGCTCTCGCCATGCCTCACATTCATAGATAAAACCAATATCCCGCGCTTTGTCACACGGTGCTGCGGCGGCAATCACTTCTTTTTTTCACGCCTTCTCCCACCCAAACTCATGGCAGCGCAATTTATAGAAAAAGGCAACACAGCGGCTCGTCACACTCCCAAAAGCTTGCTATTTGAGGTGGAGTCCACTAACATCTGTGGGCTCCATGCAAACCTCAACGCCGTCCACCAACACCTAGAGACGGCGAAACCTGCCATGTTTTTTCTAACGGAGACGCAAATACACCGCCCTGACGACACGACCTACTTGCTCTACCCTGGCTATGTTCTTGAGGAAAGTTTTCGTGCAAAAGCCGGGGTGTGCGTGTTTGTTAGGGCGGATGTTTGCTGTCGCCGTTTGCGCTGCCTAGAGGACCCATCCTTCTCCGTCCTTTGGGTACACGTAGACCATGGCCCTACGAGTCAGATCTATGTGTGCCTCTACCGTTCCCATACAGGAGATGCTGAGACAACTCGACTCTTTGAATATCTGAGTCAGGCGGCAGATGATGCGCAGGAGCGATTTCCGAATGCCGAAATGGTATTTTTGGGGGATTTTAACGCCCACCACGAGATCTGGTTGGGCTCCTCCAAAACAGACCATGCGGGAAGAGCCGCCCACGCATTTGCTCTGGCGCACGGCCTGACCCAATTGGTGCACGAGGTCACTAGGATACCAAGAAGGTCGGGCCAAGCACCTTCTCTGCTAGACCTTCTGCTGACGAGTGATCCGGACCGGTACAGTGTATCGGTGCGAGCCGCGTTAGGCAACTCTGACCACTGCCTGGTCTGTTCCACGGTGCCTATTATGGCGCCCCCACGACCCGTGCAGGGGAAGCGGCGTCTCTGGCACTACTCGTCAGCGGACTGGGATGGACTTCGTGACTATTTTGCGTCCATCCCGTGGGTTGAGCGCTGCTTTGAAGGTAAGAACCCATCGGATTGTGCTACTGCTGTCGCCGGTGAGATCGGTCTGGGTATGGAATACTATATCTCATACACCGATGTCACCGGTGACCGCGGGGTGCGCCCTTGGTTCGGGCGCGAGTGCGCGGAAGCTGTTGAACAAAAACAGTCTGCGTACCGCGCTTGGGTAAGGGCGCGCGCCACGCGCCATCCCAATCTGGGCCACTTCAAGGCAGCGTACAACAGAGCCACAAAGGTCTGTAGAAGGGCCTATGTCAGAGCGGATGCCCTGCGCATAGCGCGGCTTGGTCAAGAGCTAGTGATGCATCCCACGGGAAGCCGTGGCTACTGGCGACTGGCTAAAGCCGTGCAAGCCAACTTCTGTCAGCCTTCGCTGCCTCCGCTGCGTAACCCTGATGGATCCCTGGCCCATGAGTCGCAAGAGAAGGCAAATCTGCTGGCTAATATCTTTGCGGCCAACTCCCGAATCGATGATTGTGGTACGCAGCCACCAACACTACCCGACAGTGACCACGCGATGCCTGATATCCATATCAGGCAACGCGATGTCCGTGCAGTGCTGCAATCACTCGATGTCCGGAAAGCCAGTGGTCCGGATGGTATTCCAGCGGTAGTTTTGAAAAAATGTGCAGCGGAGTTGTCTCCACTGCTTACGCGCCTGTACCGGCTATCCTACAGTTCGGGTACAGTGCCTTTGCCTTGGAAAGAGGCGAATGTTCAGCCGATTCCCAAGAAGGGGGATCGCTTGGAGCCAGCCAACTATCGACCCATAGCCGTCACCTCAGTGCTGTGCAAAGTGTTTGAGCACATAATTAACAAACAGCTCATGCGGCACCTAGAGGATCACTCCTTAATTAATGACCGGCAATATGGCTTCAGACCGAAACGGTCAACGGGTGATCTTCTAGCATACGTTACCCATCTTTGGGGTGAGGCTATGGACAAGCACGGCGAGTCACTGGCAATTAGTCTTGACATCGCCAAAGCTTTCGATATTTATTTATATTCTTTTTTTCGCTAGATGGCGTTGTCTAGACAATACGTATAAAAAGTGCTCCGCAAATTTATTTTTATTTAAATAGTTTCGAAATAAGAAAACTGCGTTTTTATGTGGTTAATTAGTGTAAAGTAAAGGAACACAAAAGTGAAAACGTTATCTTACACTACACTACAGTATTGTTAAAGTTTACAGTGAAAAAAAAAATCTGCTCAATTTGTGTACTAGGAGTTAACGAATAGCAAAAAAATAACAATACGCGCACTCAATTATAATAAGTGACCTCAAGGGAAGTGTAAATGCTAACAAAAAGTAAATTAAATAATAAATAAGGTGATTTTAAAGTGTTTATCAATATAGGAATGTGAGAAAAAATTCCATACGCATGAATCACTTTTAACTGAGCCTGCATTCAAAAAAATTAAACTTACAAGAGAGATCACCAATTTTGAAGAACTTAGTAAGTTATCCCGTGGCGTAGTGGTAAAATGTGGCGGCTTTAAAAGCGAAGTTTCATTGTGGCGCCAGTTCAAACCTTAGTCGCCAAGATTGTCTTTTTGGGATATCTTATTCAATTTCCTAAAAAGTATAGCGATATCAAACTATTAAGTGAAACATGCCTTTGAAAACTAATACTACAATAAACAAAAACAGCAAGATGTCGCCACTAGTTAGTTGTAAAAAATGTAATAAGCAAGTTGACCGAAAATCTACTATTACATGTACAGTGTGTAAAAAGCACTATGAATATGGCTGCATAGGCGATGGGACTAAACTTAGAAAAGACTTTAAAACATGTGTCTGGAATTGTGATGATTGCAAACAAAAAAATAAGGAGCGAAATACACCTATTTCTATTTCTGAACAGTCATTTGTAACCACGAGGAAAAAGCAAAGTTCAATGGGGAACAAAGAACACTCTCCGATACCCTCAACTAGCTCCCCGGCTGAGAAAGGGAGTTGTTGTGCAAATGTTGCAAGCGATCAACAGGAGTCGAGTCCTACATTGAGAGACACTGTTGGCATCATTGAACAGCCTTTATCAAGAAGTATGGATTGCAATACGTTGGATCTATTCTCACTACAGGATTTCCAGGATATGCAGGAATCAATGAAAGTACTACAGTTAGAACTGAGTGGCGCACAGAATGAGCTGGAATTAGTTATTCTTGAAAACAATGACCTCCGCGAACAAAATACGAAACTGTGTAAGGACAATACCACATTAAAAAAGCTTTTAACGAAATCAACGAGTGGAACTCCATTGAAGAGAGGCAGATTTTCCCTTCAACAAAGAGAAGTAAGTGTCATTTGCACACCATCACGACGCTGTACCTCGCAACCGAGTGAGATTGACACCAGTGGTACAGTCGCATTGATGCTGGATACAATCGCAGATTTGGAGCAGCAACTGATTGAAGCCAGAAAAGAAATAGATATCCTATGTGGTAAAATTCACACTCTCGAACAGTCAATACAAGAGGCTTCTAATAGTAAAAAAATTCTGACATCTCAGTGTATAGGAAATATGAACAATAATACTTCTAAAAATGTACGGAACATAGGGAAACATAAATTATGTATTTTGACTAACGTTAGTTCTTATGGTACACAACGCATAGTTGATGATACTTTCGGATATTATTTTGATTATTGTCGGTATATACATACGAATTGTACTGTAAAAGAACTTTTGAATAATATTGATAGTAAGTTGCAGGGCTTTAATAGGAACGACTACTGTATTATTATGTTAAGTGGTACTGAAATCAAAGACTCGGACTACATTGCAATAATAAACACTATAAGAGAGTCTTTAAAGCACGTGGACTACACAAATATTGTAATATGTACTCCAACATATATCTGTGGGTCCCCTATATATAATTATAAAATAGAATTATTTAATGGTCAGCTATATAGGGAGCTCAGCCACTCTACTTATGCCTATTATTTTGATACGAACAGACACCTCTCCTTTGACATGTTCTCATATAAAACAGGTCGAGTAAATAGAAAAGGCATACGAACTATACATAGAGAAATCATGGATAACATTAAAATTGACTTATGTAAGTATTCCCCCATTCATGTACCATTTGGAGATAATCAAACTCTCTCCCAGTTTTTTCTTGACTAACAGTGCCTGTAAGCAAAAACCGGTTAAACAAATACATAATATTAAGAAGCAAAAGCCTAGAAATAGAATACATGCTATTAAAAGTATAATTTATTATCAAAATGTAAGAGGTTTGCGTACTAGAACCAACGTCTTCTACAATAATATTCTATGTAACTCATATGATATTGTAACTCTCACAGAAACATTCCTGAATGGTTCTGTAAATGATGCCGAATTATTTCCGCCACATTATATAGTACTGCGGAATGACAGACATGGTGATACTGGATATGGGGGATTGTTATTGGCTGTCAAAGATTGCTACACAGTGAAAAGGGTAACAGATGTAGACGGATTAACTGACGATAAAGAACTACTATTTGCGATAATATCTAAGAAAAATATTAACTTGTTTATGTGTGTTGTATACTTGCCTCCTAGTTATAAAGTTAGTCAGTACTTGGATGTTTTGTCTTGTATTGAAAACGCGATCAGTGCTTACAGCGATTATAAGTTCGTGGTAGTGGGAGATTTTAATCTTATATCCTGCACTAAAGCTGTAGTAACGCAATTTGAAATGTTTTTAGAATTTTGTAAGTTACGGCCTTGTAACAAAATCTATGATAATAACATGGGCAAGTACAACTTGGACCTGGTTCTAACCAATGAAGATCCCAAAAATTTCAACATAGTATCCGATATTGAGCCTCTTGTGCGATTAGATACCGGGGCTAATCACCCCTCTCTTGAGATAGACTTAACCTTATTTAAAAATAATGTAAGAATTTATCCACCGTCTATAACAAAGAGCAACAATTTGAATAACCCCAACCCCGAGTGGAACTTCCGCAAGGCGGATTTCTATGGGCTATATGTTGAAATCGCAGGTATAGATTGGAGCGACCTACTTCTACAGACTGATATAAATATAGCAGTGGATGCTCTATACAAAAAGTTAAATAGCGCCATTAGCAACCACGTCCCTCAAAAAAGTATACCACGTAATCAACAATATATATATCCAACATGGTTTACTGGGGAGATCATACATTATATTAAACTAAAGCATTATAATTTGAAAAAGTTTAAGGAAAAGAGATTAGAATTTAATAAAGAGCTTTTTAAATATTACAGGTCTAAAGTCAAGAGACTAATAGATAGTGCATCCCAAAATTATCTGAAGACAGTAGGAAACAAAATTACCAGTGATCCTTCCAAGTTTTGGGAATATGTAAGGGAAAAGAAAAAGAACAGACATCAAAACAAGGAATACACGTACGAAAATAGAACAGTTCAGGGACAAGAAGCTACTGATTTTTTTGCTCGTTATTTTAGTTCTGTCTTTCATAAAAACATTCCGCAGTTGGACCCACAGTTGGCGGAACGTAATACACATGTACATGGGTTTCAAATTCGCATCCCTTACATCAATGGTACGGATCTGAAAATTGCAGCCCGGCGACTTAAATCGGCATCAGCTTATGGGCCAGACAATGTACCTCCTTTTATGGTTAAGGATTGTCTACCAGCACTCGAAGAACCTCTTCTTTACCTATATAATCTCGCCATGCAAAGTAGTTCCTATCCTTATGCTTGGAAAGTTTCACGGGTTACGCCGGTACCCAAAAATGGGTCGTCGACAGATATTACCAATTTTAGACCCATTGCAATATTATCGGTATTTAGTAAATTATTTGAAGCTATCATCAACCGGCATATAACATTTCAGATCCGTTCTCTATTGAATAATTCACAACACGGTTTCCGCCCTGCGCGATCTACCATAACGAATCATATTAACTTTGTAGACTACTTGAAAACTAATGTAACATCAGGCTGTCAAGTTGATGCGGCATATTTTGATTTTGAGAAGGCGTTTGATCGCGTGGATAATGATATCCTTTTGACTAAGCTGTCTTCTATAGGATTCGATAAGCAACTCATGAGATTTATGGCTGATTATCTCGGAGACAGAAGACAGTATGTCAAGCTGCGAAACCATAGATCACACGACTATTACACGAGGTCTGGGGTAAGTCAGGGTAGTACCCTAGGGCCGACCTTGTTTCTTATCATGATAAATGACCTGCCTGCTGTCCTGACCCGATCAGAGTGCCTGATGTTCGCAGACGACCTTAAGTTGTTTGCATCGGTTAGGGAAATTGATGACTGCAAGGCTTTGCAACGGGACATTGACGCGGTTGCAGAATGGAGTGTAACAAATAAACTGGCATTGAATATCTCGAAATGCAAATTGATTACCTTCACTCGATCACGTTCTCCAATAACAGTGTCCTATATGTTGGGTGGGACGCAGCTTGAGCGTGTTGCATCCATACGAGATCTTGGCCTGATATTTGATGCAAAATTGAACTTCCATGAACACATGAGAATTATATGTAAAGCAGCAAACAGATCTCTGGGGTTCATAATAAGGACAGCATCTCAATTCAATAACGTAATTGCAGTAAAGCTGCTATACAACTCATATGTGAGAAGCAAGTTGGAGTACAACGTTATTGTCTGGAACCCCTACGAAACCACTTATGCCTTAATGATCGAGAGAATACAACGCAAGTTCGCCCGGTATCTCTACAAGCGCTCATACGGATATTATCCTTTCATGTATCCCTCCCTGTTTGTCACAGGGATGATAGGTCTAGAAACTCTAGAGCTGAGACGTAATTGTTTACATGTGATACATTATTACCTATTACTAAATAATAAGGTAGATAACCCATACGTCTTAGCATCCATTAATTTCTTTGTCCCAAATAGTTATGTGCGTGCCACCGGGCGTAGACAGCATCGTCTTTTCGTAACGCCACCGACATGGCGCCTGCCTCAGGCCACCACTTGCCCCACCGCAAGGGCTGTGGAATTAATAAATGGTCTACTGCAATCTAACCCTGATGTCGATGTATTCTCCGACAATATACATCAAATGATGAGACACGTCTTAACGTACCTGAATGCACCCTCATGAGATGTGCATCATAAATGGCAAATCAGTAGTGGCTTAGCAATTGTATTATTATTCATATTTTATTACTTGCATGTACCTAGTAGCTTAAGTTAGTTAGTAAGTAGTATAACATTATAAGCGCTTTGGTGTTACACTGTTAGCTTGTATTGTTTGTAAATAATAAATAAATAAATAAATAAATAAATAAATAAATAAATAAATAAATAAATAAATAAATAGATAGAGTCTGGCACAAATCGCTTCTTTCTAAGCTACCTGCCTTTGGTCTGCCTTCTAGGCTGTGCAACTGGGTTGCTAGCTTCCTGCAGGGGCGCCGTATTCGCGTCCTTTGTGACGGACGAGCTTCAGAGTTTCTGCAGGTTAATGCTGGCGTGCCCCAGGGGTCCGTCTTATCACCCACTCTCTTTCTTCTGCATATCAACGACATGCTGTCTACCGGCAATGTTCATTGTTATGCAGACGATAGCACTTTACATGGGAGTTATCATGGACATCCAGCGGCCAAGCAGTCAGATATCGCAGAGAAAAGGCAGCTTCTTGTCACTGAGCTTGACGGGGTCCTGAATCACATTTCTCAATGGGGCTCTGAGAACCTGGTTGAGTTCAATGCCAAGAAGACGCAGGCATGTGCGTTTACAGCAAAAGTATCTTCTTTCCTTCCCCTCCCCACTCTTCAGAGCACGCCACTGCCGCTGCAGGACAATCTCAATATCCTAGGTATGGATGTTCGCTGCAACCTAAATAACAAAAACTACATCGAAAGCATCATCAAAACAGCCTCACGAAGACTCGGAGTCCTGAACAGAGTGAGACGATTTTTCACGCCGGAGCAGCGGTGTCTTCTATACAAGACACAAATTCGCTCCTGTGTGGAGTACTGCTCGCATCTCTGGGATGGTTCAGCAAAGTACTTACTAGATGCTCTCGACAGGTTGCAGCGACGTGCGATCCGCATCATTGGGAATCCCGAGATCACGAACACCCTAGAACCTTTACAGCTGCGTAGAGATGTTGCGTCCATGGCTGTATTTTACCGTCTGTACCATGGGGAGTGTTCTGATGAGCTCTTCCAATTAGTCCCACCCTCCCCTTTCCTACACAGGACAACGCGTGCAGGTCTTAGATGTCATCCGCACACGGTGCAAAACATCCGATCAAGAACCAAGCGGTTCGGAGACTCTTTCCTCTGTCGCACCATTAAGGCCTGGAATTCATTACCAGCTCACGTGTTTCCTTCTTCCTACAGTCCCGGGTCCTTTAAGCGGGGCGTGAAAAAGCATATGATAAGGCCGTCAAGCTGAGTGTCACCATTGTCACACGGTATGTGTAAGTAATGGTGACCCTCTTTTCTGGGATTTTGCCTTCAGCTTACCATCAGGCAAGGCGAAGTCCAATTGACGTGTCCTATATAAAAAAAAAAAAAAAAAAAAAAAAAAAAATTATTGGGAACTGCAGTTTGGGTTTTAAAATACATTCATATAATCACGCCTTTATCCCCGAAGGGTGAGACAGAGGTGAATTAACACCCACATTTCACCAATAACTGTATTCGGTCCCACGTAATAGGGGGTGAGCCTATTACCGTATTCCGTGCACTATTGTTCACTTAAGTAATGCATCTTAGGTTGAGTCTGGGCTGTATAATATCTGTCTGATGTTAGACAGCAGTATCCCTTAGTCGCCTTGTACGACACCGCATAAGAAGAGATGGGGTGGCCCAAATTCAATTTTACCAGAAACCGCGCGTTTTATAAAACAGATTTTCTTGGCTTATATTTTAAGAAGAAACACTAAAAATCTCTTTGTGGTTACAAGGAATAAACCACAAATAATAATGTAATCAATTATTTTCAATCAATTCTTTTTGAACAGAAAATGGACATCTTTGAAAACATTTCCAGTAAAAATCAGAAAGAGTTTAGAAAGAATATTTTAGGATATTTAGAGTTTTTATGCTGTCAGTGGGAAGACCAAAAGCTTGTCCTGGCGCTGACGGCACTGAAACGCTCTGTGCTTACAAGGATGGTAGCGCGAGTGTGACTACCTTGGTTTTGCACATGTTCATAGTCCACGGTAACCACTTTCTATCAGGTGGACTGTGTGCTTGTCTGCCACCTAAATGGTATAAAATAAACACTCTTATCTGTCTAGGCCGAGTTTGTGATGATCTAAAGGCTCAAATCAAAAGCACATTATTAGGTACATTTATTTACAAAAAGAATATAAATTTAAAACCGGTAACTGCACTAATATTTTTGAAAGTCACTGCTATCGATATTACATCCACCTTTGAACAGCTATTAACTAAATAAATTTAATCAAATATTATTAAAATGCGCCTGTCATCGCGCCCAACCAAAAATTAACCCACCGCATACTAAAACGATGCATATTGATCACCTAAATTGTGATCACAAATCAAATTACTTAAAGTCAGAATTTGAAAAAAACAATCACATGATTCTTATTCAATATTTTGTACATAATTTGTCTGCCTTCTTTGCCCGTTGTCCAGCGATTAATCCGGACTGATTTCGTAAGATCAAACCACAATAATACTGCACTATTCCAGTTTCTTATTAACCACAATATAAAGTTGATTTTCAAGTATTCGAAGTGCAACTACTTTTGGTAGATTCCCATGGGTGTTGTCAACAGAATATTTTTCAAATGTACTCGTATATATTTCGGTTTTATAACCTCCATGTTTCGACACGAATGCTAATGGTTGTAATCAATTCGACGTTCACACTTGACACGTTCGGCTCGAATTGTGTTGATAACATTTGGCTCTTTCGTATAATGGAAGTGGGTGCTGTGTGAAATTCTCAAGATATTGGAGTTATGAATTGAATCGAAAAAGTACAGACTCAGGCGACTTGAACAGTTGTCGCTTTTAGAATTTTGGTCTCAATAAAGTAGAGTTGAAATAAATTGCAGTATTTAAAGAAAAGGAAAAGAATATTAGTACCCGAAATTACTAACATGCCCCATAACCACTCCAACTGAACTCCAATTGAACTGATGAGCTCTTCCAACTAATCCCACCATCTCCTTTCCTACACAGGACAACACGTGCAGGTCTTAGATGTCACCCCCACACTGTGCAGAATATACGAGCAAGAACCAAGCGGTTCGGAGACTCTTTTCTTTGCCGCACCACCAAGACCTGGAATTCATTACCAGCACACGTGTTTCCTTCTTCCTACAGTCCAGGGGCCTTTAAGCGGGGCGTGAAAAAGCATTTGATGAGGCCGCTAAGCTGAGTGCCACCATTGTAACACTTAGTGTCTGTAATGGTGACCCTCTTTCCTGAGACTTTGCCTTTAGGTTACCATCAGGCGAGGTGAAGTCAAGTTGGCGTGTCTTATATAAAAAAATATTTAAAAAAGTGGATTAACAGTGTAATCGCCAGAACTCGAACCCGTAACTCCTCCATCATAAGGCCGACTCTTCTGATATAGAAGATATGGTCAGAACCACTAAGCCACAGACGCTTCTAATATAGAAGATACGGTCAGAATTCCGACACATGATTATTTTGTATTCATTCTGGCTGAGACAATACGGCTACCACATATCTTGGAGCTCTAATAAAGTGACAGGCTACCTAGTCCCTACTAAAGTTATGAATAGGCTACGATAACCACTTTCCATCAGGTGGGCCGTGTGCTTGTCTATCAACCAAGTGGTATAAAATAAAATATGAGGATTGATTTTAATAAGGTTTTCTTACTCGCGGTTTCCACCCCAACCCATCTTTTCCCATGCGGTGTAGTACAAGGCGACTAAGGGGTAAGGCTGATTAACATCAGACAGGTATATACAGCCCGGACTCAGCCTGAGATGCATGGCTTGAGTCAACAGTAGTGCCCGGAATACGGCAATAGCGATATTATGTGGGACCGAATACAATGAATGGTGAATTGTGAGTATATCAGACTTGAACAGACCAAAACCGCGCAGTTTATTGCGCTAGCCATGTGGTACCGGCAATTTGGTGTACCCAAGAAAGTACGCAGCCCATCTGAAGTTACTAATCATCGTCACTATTAAATGCTTTCTTACCACCGCTATTATTTAAGTGGTACATCTCTAGTAATTTGACCTATTAGTAGGTACTGTATACCCATATACCAATCTTAATTTACACCAATGCCCAAGCAACTGTCATCTCACAGCACCGGTAAAGTACGGACAAACAAACAATAATTACTATAAGTTATGTCGACGACGGCGGGGGGCCTGAACGATCACGTATCGACTCCGGCGCTAATTGTACCACTCAATTGAGCGCATTAAGCTAAGGGCGAGATTACACGCCGTGAATACGTGGTGCGTTTGCTTTGTCGGACGACACAAGAAATTTATCTATCCGACATACATAATAAAACTACTCAATATTGGTATCATCAAAGTAGATTTAATAAGTTTTGGTAAGAATTCTTGCAATAAAATTATATTCGGTGACGATTTCCTACTGTATGTGGTAAATTGAAAATCTCCTTTTCCATACAAAGACTTTAGGATATCGTATTTTGCTTTTAATCAAATCAAAATATTTGAAACACCTATCAGTAAGTTGATATGATGCATTTAATTATTCCAAAACTAAACTACGAATAACAATATAACATATTTTTAAGAAGGCTCTACACTCCCAGGCCTTGCTGGATGATGCAACAAGAAATTTAGTTCTACTTACTTTAACTTACTTTTGTACTTACCTACTATATTTTTTTTTTTTTAAATATCTATTTAAGTTTTTTTTTTTAATTATATTGTATTTAATTGTAATTTATATTTATTAACATTCTGTACCTTATTTATCTATCATTTTTATATAACATGTAAACTAAAGTAATAAGATATAAATACTATATTAATAAATAACGAAAAAATAAGCAACTTATCCTCCGCAGAAATCTACGAAAAAAATTACACCACACAGTGATTAATTTGCCACGATTCTCTTGATTCACCGACTCGAATTGACGTCCTCTCAATGGAAACGCACCACAACAATCACGCCTACACCTCGGTTTTTTTGTATTAATATCTTATAATTGTGGTCTCGCGTTACAGCTTTCATTAATAGTTCGACATGTGAGTATTCTCATATTGTTGATATGAGATATTTTATTCATTAGTATACTCATTGACTTGTTTATCTCCGGGATTCGACGATTTGGTGTTTATTATTTAAATTTAATGATGGGGAGGAATGAGTATCACGTGAGGAATGTGTTGTATTTATAAGGTACCTAATGTTTGATGTATGTTAAAAATGTAGAAAATGAGAAAACTTGTGGGTTAACGGATTTTAATATATTTAAATTTTATTATTTGATAAAAAATATGTTAGTTGTATGGACACTATTAGTAGGCACATGAAGTACCCAGTAAAATATCGCTTTCGATGTCAGACTGGAGAAAGTATTAAAATTTTACTCCAAAACTCCACTCCATAATTTTAGAGCTGCTAAAACAAATCAACATCATACTAATATTGAAAATGTTAAATTTGTGAAGATGTTTGAATGTTTATTACTAAAATATACCTAACTGGTTGAAAACAGTGATAGATTAGGATGGACACATTGGGTAATAACACATAGGTTACATTCTATTCCTGGAATATATTCTTGTGGGTTACAGAAATGGTATCATGATTCCATGTCCAGCTGATACTAGCTATTGAGTTCCGCTAATTTCTGAGGAATGGAACCACTACCAGGCTTTTATTCCTATACTTCGAAACCATTAGCACGAACATGATGTTATGGTTATTCATATTTGCGTATTTGACAAATAATTACTATTATTATTATTATTCATCTTTATTAAAGTAACATCATATAAATTATATTTTGAAATACATAGAAAAACATCTATTTTAAAATAAAGAAACTAGTACTCCACCGGCATCGGGTACAGAGACCAAGCTACCGGTGGTTAGGGCTCCAGAGAGAGGAATCTCCTCACAATGCGTGCCGTGTCGAGGAGTACCGCCTTCTGCATCAGGGCCTTGACCCAACTGTCAAATGCGAGCCTCTTAAGATGTTGGTTGAGGCTCTTGGCAATCACTCCGTGAACCGACCAACTATCGGAACAATAATTGCTGAATTCACATTCCACATGTCGACAACCTTATTATTATTATTATTATTAATTACCGTGTGTGGACAGTGTATTTGATGAAGCATTTGCCTTATTACCTATTTGATAAATATGAATAAATACCAGATACGTACAACTGACAAGTTACTTAGTTATTTTATTATTCTTTACAGCTTTTAGAGTACCTTTAATAGTAAACAAAATGTGACAATTCCCATGTGACACCTCTTTGAAGTGAATACTTCGTGTGAAGAAAATTGTCATACGTCAAATATTTTGCCAAATCAACAAACGCCCAATAGAAATTACAAATAGCGAAGTGAAGTGCCACCATTACACTCTCTGTCTACGACAGACAGAGACATACGGTACAACGTTCGGCTGGTACAACGGGGAGCGGTTTCGATTTCCGCTCACTGTAAATATTTGTAGACATGAATATGAATACATATTTGTATCGATATTTAGCTACCTTACGAGAATTTGGCAATATAAAATACATTAAAGATACATTAATATATATATCAAACAGTCTGTTCCGGATATCACAAAAGCAGACAGCATATTTTATACCTAGGATAGCAACTAACAGAACAATAGCTACACAACAGCCTTAACACCTACCCACCATCTCATCTCATCAGATATTAAAATCAAAATTCGTTACAGTGACATTACACAAACAATGCTATTGCCTAATGTGACATTCGCACATGACCTCAGAACAGCCTTGCACTAAATAGTAATCACACATAATTACATTACTGAGCGTTATGTCACATACAATAGTCTTCTCACGATTGTGAGTACAGCCTTTGTGGTAGACCTTGGAGATAGCTGCCATAATAAAGAACAATACGGTTGATAAGATGTTTGGATTGCTGGTGGTGACATTTAATTGTGTTTATCAGTTTAATTTTGGTGGTCATGAGTATTTAAATTAAGATACTGGAGCCTTGTTGACGCGTAGTTCCCTACGAAGATAAACACAAGAACAACACTATCCTTCCCGTCACTGGTGTACAAGTTGATGAAGGAATATATATCTCTCTAGGAGGTAGGACACGACGGTATTTTTGTCCAGTTGAACAGTCCGACTGGGTTAGTACCCCCCGCCCTACAGAATACTGTTGTGAATACAGTTCCCGGCGGTGAGTAGTGTAGCCAGAGCTCACTGGAAAGTTTTTGTGCTGTCGTTGGGAAGACCAAAAGCTTGTCCTGCTTTGTCTTTTACACTGTAGGCACAGAAAAACTGTACTTACAGGGTTGGCAGCGCGAATATGACTCCCTTGGTGTTTTTCTGTCGGGTGGACCGTGTGCTTGTCTGCCACACAAGTGGTATAAAAAAACATATCTGGCACCAAAATTTAAAACATGTAAAATTGAATCTTTTGTAAAAGTATCTTTTTTTACAGGTAGGTTTTCAAATTGACTACACCACGCTTGATGGTAAGCTGAAGTGCAGGCTAAAGAATAGTGTCCCTAGAATGCCTGTCCGTTTTTTCGCCTGAAGTTTTACACGCCCCACTTAAAGTACTCGGGACTGTAGGAAGACGGAAACACGTGCGATTCTAAAGAGTTGCAAGCTATTTTTGATATTCATGGAAAATACGAGATGATTTTTGTAGTGGAATTAATATGTTAAGCTATTTTTGTCTCTGTTTCTACCGCCTATAACTCGTTTAGTTTGAACATAATCACAGGTAAGTATTACATTATTGTCTAGACGACGATTAAAATAATACAGAAATGTATACGAGTATTATAATATTAATGTTTTAATAATGCTGTTAACTATACATGCGCTTCATAATTATTTTTTTCGGCTAGTTAGCATTTTGGAATACCGTTTTATTAATTTGTCCGAAGCCTGTGCAGTTCTAAAAGTTGTTCCATATTATATTCATATCTATATACGTAAACTAAACCCCCAAAAATCTATATCCTAGAGTGTTGAAGCGATTGGTCGAATACAATAGACTTATTCGTGCATACAAGCTGAGTTGAAATCAAACCGGGACCTGCGATGTACTTAGCAGTCGAACACTTGAATGTCAAAGCACAGAGTACAAGGTTTATTAGGGTCGGGAGCGCGAGTGTAACGCTTATGGTGTTACACATGTCCATTATTGGCCACGGTAACCACTTTGCATTAGGTGGGCCGTGGGGTTATCTGCCACCTAAGTGGTATAAAAAACAGAGTTCTTGAGAACTACAATGCATAAACGTAAACTTTTCTTCATTCGTTTGTTTTTTAATACGCCCTGAAAAGTCTATTCGATGACCATAACTCTTGTAGATGTGACGCGAATTTGTTTTGATGTCGTAACACATCGTGCTATCAAGTTGTTTATTTGAGACTATTCTTAGTAAAGATAAGAGGCGAGTTAGTTTTCTTTTTGTATTTTGTAACCGTCAGTCAATTTAGATATCTTTTCTAACTTGAAGTTTTATTTTGTTTATGGTTATCTTTTGGGTTAAGGTTCTTCCCCAAAATGCTGTGAAGTGAATACACATACACACACACATATCCAAATACCTCCAAAGCTTAGTCGCGGAGGCGACTCGGGAGTCAGAGGTCGTTCAACGTCCACCGTCCTCCATAAGACGGGCCTGGGGGTGACAATTGGGGGCGCCTGTCACTCTAGCAGAAGCAAGCCGGGGCGGCGGCAACGCGATCCGCTCCTTTCCCTATCGGGAGGCATGATGAGAACACCGTGGCCCTGGGTCAGCCGGAATACAAGAGATATGACAATGACAATATTACCGGCTCCTGCGGAGAGGACGGGAAGGTATCCTAGGAAATTTCGTCACAGTAAAAAGTCTCAAATTGTATACACAATAGTACAAAATGTACCTAAGTATAATTTGACAAGTAACCCCAGCCGGACTTGAAGTCGCCTTCGTACGTAAACACGCTCCACCGAAGTTAACAGCCCGAATCGACTCCCACGTTGCCGCTGTAATAATGAAGCGAACAAAAACCGCGATCAGAGATATCTTTATGACCTACATTACTTCACTGGCCTTGAAATCACATTGCTATTTAAAAACTTAAGTATTTTCATTTGATACTAGTTGTTTGTGCCGGCCTTACCTGGGTGCCAACATTTTTCACGAAACATTCGCCTTAGACCCGTGATCGTCGTCGGCCGGGATGCTGTTAACCTCACCTTCGGCAACCAAAAACGACCCACAGGCGTCGAGCATTTTGGTCAGTTTAAGTCCGACATAATCTCTTCCACCGGCTCCAGTGAGAGGGGGGGGGGGTATCCGTGGGTATTTTGCTCACGTAAAAAAACCAATAGTAAAAAGATTCGTGATCGTATCATACCACTAGTAGCATCATGGGTTCATACCCATGATGCTACTAGTGGTATGATACGATACATGCATGATATTATCGGTATTATAGTTATACAATCCCGATCCCAGACATAGTGTGAAGAATTTTCTAAAAATTTCTTTCATATTTATGGTGAACTGGGGCTGATGTTCTTCTGACAAGAAAAAAGCTCATCCAATCAGATAAGGTGATCACACCTGACGGGCTCTGAGCAGTTTTCGATTTAATGATACATTAGTATATACGATTGCTATCCATATGGTTATAGGTTCGATTCTTCATTTTAAATTCAAACAGTAGCACTGAACTGATCACTGTTATACAACTTGGTGGCAGATAACGACCCACCTAATCGCAAGTGGTTACCGTGACCTATGAACGTGTGCAACACCAGGGGAGTCACACCCGTGCTACCGGGCCTGTAAGAATAGAAAGTTTCTGTGCCATCAGTGCAGAAGAAACAATCAGGACAAGCCTTTGGTCTTCCCACCGACAGCACAAACACTCTCCAGTGAGCTCTGGATACCCTACTCACCGCCGGGAACACAAAACGAGGTTATTATAGTCGTAGTATTATAGCTACTTTACTGAAATCAAAACAAACATTGAGATATCAGTATTATTAATAATAGTTCTGTCGTATCAAATTTGTTAGCTTAGTATTTTTTGTGAGAACAGAATCAAGCCCAATATTTTTGTTGAACCATTTAGACACAAACCAATCTACAGCAAAACCCGACAATTATTTCTTTTTACAAACAAACATTTTCGGTATCATTAGGACTTTTTTGAAGTAATTAACCCATTTTAATTGATGGTTGGGCATGACCTTGACTGTTTACGAGATCAGAGATTTTATTATTGTGTACGTTTTTGTTATTTGTTACAAATAAAGAACCATTAGGTATGGTTGGATACCCTCCGGCCAGATCAACTGAGAAACTGAGAAGGATGTTGGATTTGCACCTTCAGAATGTTGTATTCTACGCCAACTATAAAAGTTTTGACAATTTTAATATTCAAATCGATTAAGATATAGAAAAAATTGAATCGATTCAGGCGGGATTCAAACCCGCGATATTTCCCTTACAGCGGGAATGCTCTGACCACTAAGCCATAGTACTTTCGCCAGAAACCATTTTACGGCAACGGTTATAATATTTTCATTTTCGAATGAAATGGTACATATATACCTTTATACCTTTGGTTTGCCTGACGTTTCGACTAGGTTACTGGCCGTGGATTTACCTACATCATGATCGCGTTAATTCCCGTTTACATTATTATACACAACATGATATATACAGAGGTTAAGCAGAGGTAAATTAACACCCATATTTCACCAATTATTAAATTCGGTCCGAACACTATTGTTGCTGAGTTTAGGCTATATATGTATCTGTCTGATGTTAAACAGCCCTATACAGGGTGGTTCAAATTTTGCTCTGCTGGGAACCACGCGACTTTCTTTTTTTTCTTAAGTTTTCTAGTGTCTAGTATAATCTGATAGTTACATTACACGAGCGCACGGCATATTCAGCAAGATAGTAGAAACTGGTTTCTTCACAGTCCAGGCATTCTTGGCATCAAGTGTCGATTTCAACTTCTATCACTTCTATCATATCCTTCTTCTATCACACCTGTCGTAACGTCGAAGGCTTTCATTTTCATTGATTTTGTTTCTCCAGCTACTCCTGTTTAAGTTAAGTAAGGCTGTGTGAAATCTCTGACGTCAGACGCTAGTATAGGATACGGTACCCGCTTGCTATTATATTGCTACCCTCACGTTTACGTTACGTTAACCTACATAGATAAATTAATGCATCATAATAAAGATGGTAATTAGCCTTCAAGTTTTTACTTTTAACAATAGCAGCAGGAAATAATGTAATCCAAAACAATGACAATAAAACTGTTAAATGAGTCATGTTTATTCGGTTATTACTTTCAATTTTAGATAATTATTATTATTTCCTCAACTGGGAAAATCATATCTCAACTACCTTAAGGAAGTAAATTTACAATTTGAAAATAAAAATTTCCCAACTAGAGTACTATTGAAAGTTTTCCGACACTATCAGTGCGTTCCATGAATAATTACATTAAATTCAAACTAGATTTTTCCTGACGTAGTTGATAAAATCTCCCACGCTCAGTTACCTAGTTGTTTCCAACATTTTGAGGAAAAAACAAAACAATTGAAATATAATATTAGTTTCCACGCGATCACGAGGCGTCTTGAAGTATGAGTTTGAATAAAAAAACCTAATTATACAGGTACATAATCACAATATGATTTTTATTAGTTAACAAAGTAGAGTAGTTTGATATACGTATTTATACGCGAATGAAAACACTCGTTATAATACACGTGTTGTGAGTTGAGAATATTTAGTTAATTAAGATTGTGCAACTCAGATCTGATAAATTAAAATTAGTAGCTTAGAATTCATTTTATCATCGTTATACTGAAAACAAGATTATGATTCGACTTGAAAATATTAAAGAATTTATGATATATTATGCAGTTTGATGATAATATATGAAAAATAAAGTGTAATTATGAAGAATATGCTCATTTTATTGATCCGTGTCTGTCGAAAGTCACTGAAAGAACGAGTTAAAGTCAAATTGTGTAAAGGTGCTAAACAAAGAGTTCTAGTACATTTTATCAGGCAGTGACTAAAATGTCACTGCCTGATAAATTGTACGTAATGTATGTAATGTGTATAAAATGTTTTAACCCAACTTGGGTTGAATGTCTGGTAGACACTTTAATAAAGGTCAATTTTGAAAATGAACACGTTACACAGTACCATAACAATATGTTATGGTATTTTTTTTATACCACTTATGGATATACACCTGATGGAAAGTGATTACCGTGGCATATGGACGTTTGTAACACCAGAGGAGTCACAGTCGCGCTGCCAACCCTGTAAGTGCAGAGTTTATGTGCCGTCAGTGTAGAAGACAAAGCAGGACAAGCCTTTAGTCTTCCCACTGACATTTATTTATGAGTTACTAATCATATTTCAACTAACTCCATTATCGTCATTAATTCATTAATCAACTAATAATACTATGTAAGAAAACTTGTTCCTATTATGGATTCCCGAATGTGGATCACTCTTCATCCGAACAGAAATCTCTGTTACATACAAAGCTTGCCCCTCCTATCCTACTACCATCCGACCTCACAACGCCGATAGCAAAGTCTGCATCAAAAATACATTTTGAATGTTGAATTTTTCCAATTTGCATTACGTATATTTAATTCACAAAACTAAAAATTCCGGTGTGCCGTGAATCTTGGCACAGTAGAATTTGGGCCACCCCAACTCTCCCCATGCAATGTTACAAGGCAACTAAGGGATATCTGGGCTGTATATTATATCTGTCTGATGTTTCAGACAGATATACATAGGCTCCTACTTATGTATGCGGAATCTGGGATTCCAATAATTTTAAACGCAATGTCTGACCTCCGTGCACATATTCGTTCTTTTTTTAAATACTGGCCGCTAATATTTTTTTTCTTATATACGTTAGTGTTTTGTTTTTGTTGGGTTTAAAATGTCATATCGCTGAAAAAATGGAACTCACTCGTGAAAATATTCGTGCTATGATTTATTACGATTTTCGACGTGGTTTAACACAACAATAGTGCGTAGATCAATTAACTTCGACTTTTGGTGGTGAAGCTCCATCAAAAACGACTGTGTATTTAAAGTTTAATCGCGGGCGGAGTAAGCTCACGGACGAAGTTAAAGAAGGTCGTCCGAAATCGGTGGTTGTGCCACAAAATATTGAAGCTGTGCGAAAACTAATAATGCAAGACCACCATGTTACGTATCGCGAGATAGAGGTCATTCTGGGCATATGTATGACGAGCATTCATAGGATATTACATGAACATTTGTCTGTAAAAAAAATTTGTTCGCGTTGGATCCCGCACAACTTAACTGAGGATCAAAAAGATGCTCGCGTCGAATGGTGCAAGAAAACCTTGAATAAATTCAACTGAGGAGGCGACTCAAAATCTGTTTATAATATCTACACAGGTGACGAATCCTGGATCTACGCGTACGATCCCGAAACTAAACAACAATCAACAGTTTGGGTGTTTCAAAATGAGCCAAACCCTACGAAAGTGGCTCGTGCAAAAAGCACTGTAAAGCAAATGGTGGCCTGCTTTTTTGGTATTAATGGCCATGTGGCTACAATACCACTGGAAAATCGCAGAACGGTTAATTCGGAGTGTAACACGACCATTTGTTTGCCAGAAGTATTTGAAGAAATACGCAAAAACAACCAGCGACGCAGAATCATACTTCACCATGACAATGCCAGCTGTCATACATCTCAGGAAACAACTACATTTTTGGATGGTCAAAAAATAGAATTAATGGGTCATCCACCGTACAGCCCTGATTTGGCTCCCAATGATTTCTATTTATTCCCAAATGTAAAGAATAAATTACGTGGTCAACGATTTTCGACCCGTGAAGATGCCGTAGACGCGTTCAAACAGCACGTTTTGGCGATACCTCAATCAGAATGGAAAAAGTGTTTTAAAAATTGGTTTTATCGAATGCAAAAGTGCATCGATCATAGTGGAGAATACTTTGAAAAACAATAAAAGCATATTGAGCCATATACATTTGTATATTTTTTCTATTCCGCATACATAAGTAGCAGCCAGCCCAGACAAAGCCTCAGATGCATGCCTCGATTCATCAATAGTGCCCGGAATACGGCAATAGACTCATCCCCTACTACATGGGACCGAATTGGTGAAATGTGAGTGTTAATTCACGTCTACTTAACCCTCCGAGGATAAAGGCGTAATAACTAAAGTACTCCCCTACCATAGAATGTATTACTCGGTGCAGTTTTCAGAGTGCAGTCGAGCTCACACGGCGGGTCAACCAGCCCGGCGCACAATGTACCTATTCAGTCTGGCCTAGGACGGTTTATAGTTTTTCCTTTTAAACGACTATGTGAACCAGCAGTGTGGGTTATTTACTGTTATTTCACGTCACTAAAAGGGTTATGAATTTACAATGTTTGTGTGTGCCATGCCGCTTGCTAAATTGCTATACTGAATTTGATGGTGGTTATTTTAATAATTGGTCATTTTTCAATAGTTATGTGACTTGGTTTTTTTGCTTTATTTTTATAGCAAGGTCGGCATCTTGTAATTAAATATAGGCCTAGCTATATAAACGTTCTGGTTGTAAGGATTTGATTGCCTTCCGGAATTGTTTACTTGAGGAGATTTTGTTTGAGTAAACAGAAGGTGGACGATGACCATAGGTGACAGGCAGTGTAGTGGCCATTCTCTAGATCAGCCACACTGCCAATTGGATTCAAGATCAGAGATGATCAATTTGGCAATGAAATTTAAATATGGGTAATCAATGGGAAGACCAAAGACTTTTCCTGCTTTGTCTTCTACACTGACGGCACAGAAACTGTCTGTGCTTACAGGTTCGGCAGCGCCAGTGACTCCATTGTTATTGCACACGTCCATAGGCTACAATAACCACTTGTCATCAGGTAGGCCGTATGCTTATCTGCCACCTAAGAGGTATAAAAAAACAGAGGAGGTCTTGGTAGCGATAATATTGCCGCAAGTTCAATTATTTTTTCCCATTTCAAAAAACAATTGAATAACAAATGCCCAACGCATATAAAAAAATTCAATTTAGACAGATGAAAACCGACTTGTTGCACTTTAGTTCTGTGTCCAAAAGATTAATCTCAAAGTACATTTCCTAGTCTCCACACGTCACACTATTTCTCGTAAAATTACACTAAACAATTTACTGCATTCGTCATTCTCGTCTAACGGCTTTCCCATGTGCGACGCAAATAGAACCATTTGTACAGACCGCCTTTTAGTTCACGCAAATGTCATAAAGCGAACAGCATCGCCCGTGGGGTCCGAGCAGTGACCACTCAATTATGGCTGGCCCACATTGTTCTACACTTACCTAGGGAGTATTTTGGTATGGTTATGAGTATTATATACGTACATAAAGTCACTTGTACTTTTTCCACGGTAATTATTATTGGACCTGACCGGTTTTGCCTTATGGCATCCTCAAACGTCTTTTGAATGTGAACCTTTGAGGATGCCGTGAGGCGAAACCGGTCAGGTCCAATAATAAATACTGTGGAAAAAGTGGCATCAATCAACAGTATAAATAGTCTACGAAATATCTAAGTGATGTTTGTAAACTCAATAAACACACATATACGCACCACGCCTCGCACGCATCACGCCTATTTCCCCCAATAATAGGCAGAGATAATAACCCGCCATTTTTTTATACCACTTAGGTGGCAGACTAGCACACAGCCCACCTGATGAAAAGTGGTTACCGTGGCCTATGAACATTTGTAACACCAGAGGAAACACACACGCGCTGCCAACCCTGTAAGTACAGAGTTGGCAGCGCAGCCATTTGCTTCCATCCTTACAAACTTTACAATTTTTCTCAACTCTAATAATTGAAATGTTGCATGTATAGATAATATTTAATTATTTGCACACCTTGAAGAGGTTGAAATACAGCGAACCTATACATTTAATGAAAAAGTATCTTTTACTTGTATTATGCAAATAAATGATTTGATTTGATTTATCCTAAAAGCTTTCATGCAAGCCCGGGGATTCAAAATTTTCTGTAGTTTTTTTTTTCTTAATAGAGGTACTTCGTAAATTCTTCTTTCTTCTTTCTTTCTTATATCTTTTCACTGGCTTTATAAAAGTAAAAGATCGTCTCTTTCACAAGCATCAGTACAGATCTAGATGAGATTCTAGTCTGGACATCTGGTTCCATTTTATTTCGAGATTAGATTTTTTTGCAAAACCCAAAGGAATTTATCTATTCTCGAGCTGGAGGGTAAGAGTTAATATTTCATTTCATTTAAAAGAGCTTGATGCCAAAACTTACTAGTATAACCGTTGAGTTTAAGCAACAATATTCTATAAATAACTGCGTTAAATTTGTTCACAATTGCAAATCAAATTGGTCATTGTTCATAAACCGAATGGTAAGTTCTACTGAAAAGCAAAATCGATTTTGAATTATTTTTACTGGTAATTGGCCTGTGTGGTTCTTTAGTTAACAATCAATATTTTTAAAACATTTGTTTAGGTAAATACAAGTTACAAAACCTTGACAGCCTTGACACGGCACAGTGGCGGTAGTGAACGCGACCACTAAGCTGGAGGTGCGGGTTCGATCCCCGTTCAGAACAAATATTTGTATGCAAGAATATGGGTATTTACATTGGTCTGGTCGTGCTTCGGAGTATACATTAAGCCGTCGGTCCCGGTTGCTATACGAAGTCTCGGCAGCTTTTACGGATAGTTGAAACCCTCAGATGTCCAACAGCAACCCCTAGTGTTGCAAACGTCCATAGGCCACGGTAACCTCTTCCCATCAGGTGGGCCGTGTGCTTGTCTGCCAACTAAGTGGTATAAAAAAAACTGGTCTAATTCCAATGCTTCTAAATCAGTTGTGGAGGTTATATGGCAGTCGTTTCACGGAAATCTACAGTTAGACTGGTATAGTGGACCCCGGACTCCGAGGTGATAGCTTCGGATGCGACTGGAATTAGCGCTAGAATGTAGAAGCAGAAGAAGAAGATTTAAGCACAAAATTTGGTACGCCCCGGGAAATATAATATTAAATTAATAACTTTTTGGAAATAGAACGTCAAAGCCTGCTAATTGTCTTGCCGGAGTTTTTTCAGTTGGGTTCGCGTTGTAAACCCGTAGTCAATTTGGTAAATATTAGTTAGTCTACTTCTTTTCATTACTTTCCCTTGAGTTATTATAAGTTCTGTTCTAAGGATACTCAGTCCTGGATCTCGATTTATAACTAGAACTGATGACGAATTGTTTTTTGGAACGTTGCTTGGAGATATTATGATCGTCAATCGCCTGAATAGCGACTTATTTTTTTTAATTTTTTTTTACGTGCGCAAAATCCCCACGGTTACCTTCCCACCGGAGCTGGTGGAAGAGGTTATGTCGGACTCGAACCGACTAAAACGCACGCCGCTTGTGGGCCGTTTTGGTTGCCGAAGGTGAGGTTGACAGGCATATTCCTCGCTCCCAGGCCGACCCAGGGCCATTTCTCACGATTTGGCCCTCTCCTCGGGGGTGTGGGGCCTGAATAACGTCTTAGCCTTATAATGTTATTAGCACTGTCACCTGCTCCATCCAAGACTCGGTTCATATCTAAATTCAGATCATCATCAGATCAGGCCCCTTGATTCTACTATAGCAAAACCACTGTCATACCATAGATACTTCAAAAAGGGCATTAAATTTTGAATTTTATTTCAATGCAATTAAAGTCCAGAATTAAATAAAAAGAGTTTCAATACACTTTTTCATTCACTCATTAAAAAGTTTCAAACATTAAAAACATTGATTTAAAGTCTAAAATGGTATGGATTTTTAGCAGTGTCCGTGATATGAGAATGATTTTATTATAGTAAAATCGAGAGCCAGTTCTAGAATAAGACCAATGGGTATTAACAATAACCTGCTCAAGAAATGACTGGGCGATTTGTATTTACATCTATGCTTAACGTAAGTTACCCTATTTAGGGCGTATTGCCAGACATTTTACACGTGCAGTCTGTGGATCGCATATACGCGGGGGGCATACAACGCCCTGCGGGTACAGTATAACAATGCATTCAGGATGCTGATTGGGCTGCCACGCTTTTGTAGTGCGTCGGGGATGTTTGCGGAGGCGAGTGTCGATGGCTTCCATGCCATCATCCGCAAACGTAGTGCATCCCTCTTGCGGAGAATACGGGCGAGCTCACACAGTATCGTGGGCGTATTGTGCGATAGGTGGGACAGTCCGATTCTGGGGCGCTGGGTACGATTGCACGCGATGTAGACAGTGTCCTAGCATTGTAGCGGTCTCAAACTACCAATTATATTTGTTAGGTACCTATTAATAGTATTATATTGTTACTAACACTAGTATTAAGATTATTGTTACTAACACGCTATGGACCCTGGTCCGAAATAAATGATTTTTATTTTATTTTATTTATTTATTAACGTTTTTCTAGAATACGAGCCTAAATCTGTCAAAGTTTCAAGACTTGTTTCAAGTTCAATCATTCACCTCAAGTAACACCCAACTAGCCTAACGACCACACCGCGAAGCAATAATATCATTTCAGTTCAATAAATACACAAATTTACTCTATGCATTATGCAGATACAAGAGCCTAACATCTCCTTCTTTCTTTACATATACGCCCTGCATATAAATTAAATATAAATCTACTTTAGGGTTTTAAAAAATCTTGGAGCACAGAACTCTAAAAAATATTTGATTCCCTCATCACGCCTTCTGAACAGTTCATCAACCGAACTCACGAACAACTGGATTCCTCACATAATGTTTCCCATATATACAGTTCTCACGTTAATCAAATTTATAATTCGCAAGACTGGAGCTATGGCCAATTGATAAACAAACATTCCTACCGTTGCTAATGAACGGGGATACACAGAAGTCTTAGTTGGGATCACGCGACCAGTTTATTGTACTCGTGGACCCCACAGTTTGAAAATGTTCCGACAGTATGTGAGACTTAGATTGAGTTAGCTACTATAACGTCAGTGGTATGTTGAAATTTTCAAATACATTTTATAGGTAGACAACAAAGGACCGCATACTGTCTCGGGTCTGAAGAATAAACAGGTCCATCTCTGGTTTCAAAATGGACCCGTTGTGTCCACGGAAAGAGGTGGAGGGGTGCGCATGTTGCCAATCCGGCCTGCTCCTAATATAGTGTTCACCTAAAGATATACCTACTGTGACATGTAAACTGTCATATGATCAAGATCTTCGCTCAGGGTCAACCCAACATCGTCGGTCGGTTCGTCTTCCAATAAGTTGATAGACCAACTTATTGGAAGACGAAACTCTGACGTAAACTTTTCTCTCGAAGTTGGGAGGTTAACAAAAACCGCAAAGCAAACCCCAGGCTCCAAATTGTAAACTTAGAATGCAACTGAAAAATAGCTACGAGATTGAAATTGCTCGATTTAAATAAGCTATTGATCAAAAATATCATCACCAATGACTTCATTATTCTAAAATAACATTTTTTTTTGTTCCAGAATCCATCACTAAGCTCCAACAACGGCCAGTAATTTAAAAATAAATGGATGAAATCTATAACTTTTTTTTATTGCGAACCTAACCTTCTGTCCTGCCTCCACAGCGAACATAACGTAATCCTTTCACACTTTACAAGATCGACATGATGGATGCGCAGACGCACGGCGCGCGAAACTAAACGGATTTATGTATTTTTTGTTCACTGTTCACTACAATACATGTCGGATGTTTACTTATGAAATTGATATGTCATAATCTGCAGCCAGGTTACGCTTGTATTTGTTGTATTATATTGAAAAGTCGGAGTCGGATTTCGAGATAACAGGGTGACTTTTTTGGTTTCGTTTGCTAAAAGTATTTCCATGGCGATTGAAAAATAATGGTGAAGGATATTTACATTTCTTTATAGATTGCCAAGGTAGCAAACAAGTATACAGTCTATTAGATGGTAAGTGATTATTTTAAGACTATGAACGTTGGTGGCCAAAAAAAGAAATGCCCGCTGAGTTTCTTGCCGGAGTCTTTTCAGGTTCGGTCCATTTACTAAACTGATATTCATGTTTCTTTTTTGTTGGCGTTTTGTAAGTGCTGATATAATGATCTATACAGAATAAATGATTTTTGACTTTGACTTTGATTTTTGACTTTGGTCAAAATAAGGAAACACTCTTTGAGACTTCAAACAGTATTAAAAACAGCCCAATGCTTTTTGAAAAAATTGTTTAGTGAAACTTCCCAATAGAAACGTAACGTTTAAACGTTTCTGCCTAACTTTTTGATTTGATATTAAATTAAATTTTGGTATTCAGACCTATTTATGCGTAAAGGTGTAAGTAAGCAGATATTCAAATCAGATATCGACTGAGCGTAGTTATCATGGGTTGAGGAGATGAGGTGGCTCTTATGTTCTACTTCATAACTTCTGACAAACTAAACTCCCCTTCCGAAAACGTATATGATTATTTCTTAGTGCCTACAAAAAGTGTTATATGTAAAGTTTGAAACTTCAGATGTAACACTATTGTGTAAGCCTATCTATGCCTTCTTATAACACTACGTTCGACATTTTTATTATCAAAACTAGTATTGTGGTTCAAAAATATTGGACTATTAGTCGAATAATTATAAATTTATTTTTTATGTTAGCGGCAATAAAAAATATATAATATATTTGAAGAACTCTTCCATCAATAGTAGCTTAGCCAACGAGACGATAAAAGTGATTAGAATAAAAATAGCTTTCCTTTATCGTGGAATATGTAATAGTGACGTGTAAAATTCTGTAGGACTGAAACAGTTAAGATTTGGATGTTCCTTATCGTGAATTGATAAACTTACTTTCCAAGAAATATTGTTTAAGTTTAGTTTACTGTTTGGTAGAACCATTTTCCTAGTTTTCAAATTTGACCTAGGAAATCCCGTTACACCGTCTCTTTTAAGCTAATATTTAATAAAAACGCAGTCATTTGTCATCAATTTATCATACTTTACTTGAAATCAAAGGCTGTAGCCACTAATTGCCTATTACATTCAAACTAATAAATAAGATATAGCAAGTTTCTTTGTAAATCGTTGGTTCTCAGGCTTTAATTGATTGATTGCCTCAATTTTCAATAGTTCTATTATAATAATATTTTATAAAAAAAACTGTATGATCGATAACCATACAGTATGTAAGTGGTAATTTTAAATTTCACAATTGGTGAAAATACACGGGCATACAATTGGGGCTTTCCGATTTTGATATTAAAATATACCATACCATATATTTCACATTTTGAACCTCTTACTGAAATAGCTGATGCTTGCAATGTTTTTTTTATTTATACTAACTACTAGCTGTTCGCAACAGCTCCGCCCGCGTGGAATTTCGATCCTGTTTACTTTTTTTTCGTGCGGAATTCCCCTCGAACCCACTAAAATCGCATGCCATCTCATAATTGCCTAAAGCATATCCCGCGCTCACGTCTGGCCTTGGGCCATGTATGGTTTTAGATCGTCCCCTCAGATGTGGGAAATCGGTGTCCCCATTGAACACAGAAAAGGGGAGAAGGTAAACGTCGCACTACTGCACCGGCGGGGGTGAAACATAAAAAAATATAAATCTTTCCTCCTTATAATATTTTGTAATATGTTAGTTACAAATAAATGTCAAGTAAAATTGTTAAACTGATACTAACCTAATGAGCCAATATCACTTTATTAAAGAAAATATTTGTTATTTAATATTTAAATTCCATTTATAAATATCAAGAAAGCAGTACTTATGTTCAAATATATTTGCATCATAACTACATGGTCAGAATAACTTTACCAGGTTCTCAGTTAGTAAGGTTGGTGAACAAATTCACAGTCGTATATGTAACTTTATGAGGTGACGACAAATGGATCAAACTAGACGTACGTAGACCAAATTGTGAATAGAAAAGGAATTTTTGGGAAAGAACACAAGGCAATTATGATAGTTAAAGAAATAAAATCGTTAGGTACCTATTGCTGTGTGTACTAAAATTGAGAAATCGGAAAGATGTAACCTTTACGTATCCTATTTAATTTTTATTTTATTTATTATTTATTATTTATTACCCTATTAAATAATAAATAAACTAAAAATATTTGGCAAGAGTTCTGTCTATAAGAGGACACGTTCACTGTAAAACATCCGTATATTTCATTCAAAGGCAATATGTTTCCACAATCGTCACAAAAAGACTAAGTAAACAGAATGTTCGCGAGTAAGCATCAGTAATTGGTCCAAATCAAATATGAATTATCTCACAACACATCATACTAATCACCAACCTAACATGACCCCCACACATCAACAAACATGAAATAAAATCTCATATGATACAAAAAATTAACACCAATTTATACTGGTGAGATACATAGGTGAACACCAAAATAACAAGGTACTTGCAATTATGCGATGAATTTCTGAGCTCCAAAAAATTCAACGGTCATCTTATATTGGTAGGGTAGTTCCTTATACAAATTGGTTTTATTTTTTAAAAAAGCATTGTGTCGTGTAGCCGGGTTCCGTCAAAATTGAAGCGTCATAGAGAAATATTGAGCGGTAGAATAAATACGCGTTGAATGGCGGCGTGTTGAAAGCTTATAATCTCGTTCGTTATGTTCCGATGCGCGTACGCATATGATAGGATTGTGAGCGCTGATTATATTTTTAATAATTTGGAAATGAAATGGGGTTGTTTGAGTGACGGTGGGTGAAATTGTTAAATGTTATCAAAAATAGAATCTCTTTGACTTTATAGTTAATCCTAATAAATTTGAAGGTTCTCTATTTGAATCTATATATATTATTTCTAGTAATTGTACTCTATGCTTTATGTAAATCATACTATTTAATTCTATTATGTATATAATACTATCGCCACCGCGGTAGCCTAGTGATATGGGTAATGGACTGCTGAGACGAGATCTCGGGTTCAATCCCAGGTTTTACCATGGCACACACCAATGACTTTTCTATGCTTTTCGAAGTTATGTGTGTATTTATCACATGTGTACAAGTGCCCGATTAATGCCAATAGGGTCGCCACCTATTACATTGGGATCTAAACATAAACTGGCGAAATGTGGGTGCTAGCACCTCTGCCTACCCCTTCAGAAATAGAGGCGCGAGTTTATGTTATGTTATGTAAAAAAATATATTACATGCAAGAAAAAGTTAAGATGCACTGTGGAAATCCTCCGCATTGCATGCCTATTGTGGTAGCGTTTCCAGAAGACTGGCAGCATTGCCATGTTGCTTGCTTCTTTGCTTATGCAAGCAACGTGTAATGCTTATTCTCTGACGCGTCGTACCCGTAATGACTGCCATAGATATCCGCATGGCAACAGGGACCTACGGCTTAACATGCTCTCCGAGACACGACCAGATCAATGCAAATACCCATATTCATGCATACAAATATTTACGCTGAGTGGGGATCGAACCCGCGCCTTCAGCGTAGCGTCCGCGTTCACTACCGCCACGCCACAGAGGCTGTCAACATAGAGGTGTAGCAAGTGAGGCTCACTTGCTACACAGGGTCCTAAGATGATGTTCTTAGGACCCTTAAGATCCTAAGAAAATCATAATCAGACGATTATGATGTTCTTAGGACCCTTACATCTAAGGAGATGTAAGGCTTGTGTTGCTTAATTTTTATTGGTTAAGGAACCAATAAAAATTAAGCAACACAAGTGTGATGTTCCTGGTGTTATAGGCTAGGGTACCCACTTCTCATATAGGCCGTTTACCACCTAAGTGGTATAAAAAATTGCACATTCCAACACACACAACAAACACATTTTAGAGGCCATTTTATATGTAGTTTTGACGTATATAGCATTTGTAATATGAATATTAATAGTATGCAGGAAAATAGTTTTACAATATCAAGTAGTTTGTTGTGCTCGCGCATCAAATTAATTCAGAAGCCGACGCGACGTGGCGCATGGTCTAATTTGTCCTAGAATATTATCAGTATGCAAGAACATAATTTTACAATATTATCAGTATGCAAGAAAATAGTGTTACAGAATTATCAGTTTGCAAGAAAATAGTATTACAATATTATCAATTTGCAAGAAAATAGTGTTACAAAATTAAACATGGTTCGTTGTGTGTACGCGCATCAAGTGAATTCAGTAGCCGACGTGGCGTCTCGGCTAATTTGTCCGAACGTATCGCTATAATTACAGCAGAGCGACCAGCCGTGAACACATGCCATGCTCACAGCTCTATTTATTCCATGAAAGGGTTATCAAGAGATGCTCGAACAAAGAGGCAGACGGTGAAATGTTATTATTAAGCTACTGTGGTAAAATAATTAATGTATTTTATTGTAAATTATATAATTGGGAAGTGAAATATGAGGACGTATTACTACGAGTAATTTTAAGTAATAAATATATAAATAATAATAGTAAGTTTCACAATATTTAGTTCATGTAAACAGGGGTGTTTTCTATTTGCTCGCAGTCATGGTGCAGATATACAGCTGCCTCGAGGAAGTGTTATTGTAGAAGGAGACGGTGGAGTGGGTTCGGAGAGATTCAGAATTCACCCGATCCATAAAGCCCGCGAAATGCGAGATGGTTTATGCGTCCCCCCTTTCTGGGGGTAAGATGAGACCACCGTGACTTCCACACCCGACGGGCCATCTCGTAACTGAAGATGGCCCTGGGTTAGCCGGATTGTATCTATCAAGGCCGTCAATATATATCTATCATTTTAATGCCAATAGCATCAGGAATGTTCCGTATCTTCTAGACTGCACCTCAGCTTTATACCATCTAGCGTGGTGCAGTCAATTAACGGAGCAAGTATATAAACAAGAATATTTTAGCAAAAAAATAAAAACCGATTTCTTTAAAAGAAATGCACTGAAATGTAATCAATAATTGCAGATATACCTCAAAATATAAAATTTTGCGTAAGAGTTTTGTTGAAGTCGGTGCCATGGCATACGGGGAAAGTCAGACATGCAGGGTTTGGCCATAATCACAGTCCCACCACTTCACAAATAAAACTTGTATCTAAATGTGTGTGAAGACAGCAAGGCAATTCAAATGGGCAGACATGTCGGGATTGACGGAATTGCCAGCCGTCTTTACTCATATTCTACCTTGGCACCGACTTCAACAAAAGTCTAAATCCGCCCAGAAATGACACAGCTACTCGTATGCGCATACAAACATAAAAAATGAGAACCACCTCCTTTTTAGAACTCCGTTAAAAGGGGATATCTATTAGGCAATCTTACACTTAGATCTGAAGGCATGTGGCTTTAGTCGGTTCCAGTGCGATATATCTCCCTACACACTATATTTAAAGAAAAATCTCTCTCAACAAGCTATGAAAAAAGACGATTACAAACTTAAAACTGTTTTTCATAACAATTTATATCTATTGAATAACATCCTAAAGCCGTTACACTCGTGCCTGTTGGTAACGTGCACCGTTCAAGATCGAACCCGCATCTGATGCATATCTCCTCCGTGATGACGCATAATTATTATACCGAACACAAAAAGTGTCCTCTGCTCTTTAGTGAGTTATCTCGGCATCGCTCGAGACGGGACCAATGACATATCGAATGCGATTTATGTAACGTATTTAACGTATGAAGATTGAACCACGTCAACCTATCTATGCTAATATTTTAAATGTGAAAGTAAGTCTCTGTCTGTCTGTTCGTGTGTTTTTTTTTATACCACTTAGGTGGCAGACAAGCACACGGCCCACCTGATGAAAAGTGGTTACCTTGGCCTATGGATGTTTGTAACATCAGAGGAGTCACAGTTGCGCTGCCAACCTTGTTAGTACAGAGTTTCTGAGCCGTCAGTAGAATATAAAGCAGGACAAGCCCATAGTCTTCCACTGACAGCACAAATTCTCCAGTGAGCTCTGGCTACCCTACTCACCGCTGGGAACACAACACGAAGTTATTATAGCCGCGGTATTCTGTAGGGCGGAGGTACTTCCCCAGTCGGACTGCTCAATTGGGCGGAAATGCCACCGTGTCCTACCTACGCTACGTTACGCTTTCACGCCTAAACCGCTGAACCAATTTTGATGAAACTTGGTAAAATTGTAGATTAGACCTTAAGAAAGGACATAAGCTATGTTTCGTCGCGATAATCGACACCCACGCTGACGGAACCACGGGATACAACCAGTGCTAATATAAATAAAACAATAGTAGAACTTCACCTGAAAGTCCGTACACCTACTGATTAACAAACAAGATTCAGGTATAGACATTTCCCTCAGAGGCAGTCACTCCCATAAAAGACAAAGTAAGCTAATAAAAGGCGGGAATGAGAGCGGATGCCGGGCTTTTAAGGGCGAACTTTTAATAGGACAGGCAGATATGGCTGACCACGTCTGTCGAAGAACCAATGACCGTTGAAGCAAACGTCCAAAATTGAAGACCGCGAGTAGGCAAACGGCGGGACACCCCATAGCCAGATGGATTGATGACCTGAAAAGGATGGCAGGGACGGATTGGATGTGGAAAGTGGAGGACCGGATGAAATGTCGCACATTGGTAGAGGCCATGTCCAGCAGTGGACTGCAGTGGGCTGATTGATTAATTGATTGATTGGACAGAGATTGGTGCTTGAATGAAGACGAAGTTTTTTGCCTAAACCATAAAACCTCATTTTTTTAAGAACTACGTAATTTAAATCTAATGATGAATAACCCAAAAATGTGTACTCTGATTATAATTCTATCACCCGTTTAAAATCGAGACAGAAAAAAATTAAGCTACCATAACAAAATAAATGACCCGCCAAAATATCACACTTCTAATCGTATTTAAAATCAAAAGGCATATCACAAAGAAATAAAAAACTCAATTCATCAAATAGTCCCCTATCAAGGTGCAAAACATCCCAATAAAACAGACGAACAGTTACAGATTACTCGCAACCCCATTATGATCATATTAAGATAATGTCAATAACAAAAACGTCCTTTTCAAATATATTTAATCCTTTCTTTCTGTACTTTGAGAATAGATGCCGTTGTGATGCGAAAATAACACTTATCACTATCAAATAAGACTGAAATAAAGATGTTATAAAATTCAGAATTGAGACGTTAGAAGGGTTGGTTACAAAACGAAGCATATTAAACTCTATTTTAGAGGGATAAGGTTGATATTTTATATGGAGTGGTAAAAGGATTAATAAGTCAAAATAGCCCATTTAAGACACATAATAAAATGATTATTCGCGCTAAGAACAATGCGTTCAGCGAAGGGAAGTGTCTTGTAGTTGTGTATGGGAACGGACACAATGTGTCTGCCCTTTGAACTTGTGTAGTGTAAATATAATTGTTTTGAATAAATCTTTTAATTTATCGCGGTAGGTGATCTGCCGTTTTTTCAACCCTGAAAAGCTACAACGAAATATTTTACACTACCGGCATTTAATATCAACATTTTGAACTGATTTTTGAGGAGGTAGGACACAGCGGTATTACCGCCCAATTGAGCAGTCTGACTGGGGAAGTACCTCCGCCCTACAGAATACCGCGGTTATTATAACTTCGTGTTGTGTTCCCGGCAGTGAGTAGGGTAGCCAGAGCTCACTGGAGAGTTTTTGTGCTGTCAGTGGGATAACTAAAGGCTTGTCCTGCTTTGTCCTCTACACTGACGGTACAAAATCTCTGTTCTTACCGGGTCGGCAGCACGGATGTGACTCCACTGGTGTTACACACGTTCATAGGTCATGGGAACCACCGTGTGCTTGTCTGCCACCTAAGTTGTATAAAAATAAAAAAAATAAAAACTGATATTTTCCCAAAATACACAGTTAAATCGGTATATTACTCGTAAAATCCATAAATGATAAGTTAAGCTCGCCTTTGTACATGTTTCATATATATTTATTTTGTGTTTGACCTCTGTACTGTTTCTGTGCAATAAAGAATTAAGACTTAAGAAATGCTAAAGTAATATTGTATTTCTACTAATATTACTAATAAAAGCAATATTGTAATCTCAGAGTGCGTAGCATTCAATGTCGAGATGGAGGCCCTATTTTAGGTTTACACAGTGTGAAAGTTGTACCTAACCAGTGTTACGAATACATAAGAAACACATTTCTTTCTTTTCTTTCCATCTGTTTGTCTGTCTGTCTTTCAGTCCTTTTATTACGCTTTCACGTCTATACCACTAAAGCGATTTTGATGAAATATGATACCGGGATAGAGTAGAGCTTTTGATTTGTGTGGTGTCGATAGAAAAATATTTTAACATACATACATACATATAATCACGCCTTTATCCCCGGAGGGTTAGGCAGAGGTGAATTAACACCCATATTTCACCATTAATTGTATTCGGTCCCACGTAATAGGGGGTGAGCCTATTACCGCATTTCGGGCACTATTGTTGACTCGAGCCATGCATCTGAGGTTGAGTCTGGGCTGTATATATCTGTTCGATATTAAACAGCTTTCATAATTATACTAAGTATCGGGACTTCTCGTGAATTATATTTTGGAACTTACTATTTCTGCCGACGTTTCGGATGCGTTGCAGCACCCGTGGTCACGACTTGACTAGTCTTCGAGCGTCGCGATGTATGCGGGGAACATTTTTTGAGCGCCTACCCACCATTACACTTATTATGAACGGTTAGGCTGGCGACACACCACACTCACTATGTCAGTTTTTAACGGCACTGTGTTTTTTGGTTTTAGTATCTTAATCACTGGATTCCACGTTCCAGATAGCTTGAATCCATCTTCCCTATTGAAATCCCTATTTTAGTCCCGATACTTAGTATAATTATGAATTCACACCGTGAAAGTTTAAAAATAACATTAAACAGCTTTGTCCCTTAGTCGCCTTGTACGACACCACATGGGAAGAGATGGGGTGGTCCAAATTCTATTCTGCCGGGAACCACGCGCCCTCAAAATATTATAACTATTGATATATTACAACAGCAGATTATAGACAACAGCTAGAAGCTAGAGAAATCATATACTACACTGGCACTATAGTTGATGTTGTCTTATTTTATAAACGCATGGGATTCATGTTGCTTCGAGTGTCATCATTATTATCTGAACCTTTGTCCAAATCTGCCCAAAGATGCGACTAAACTTCAATATTTTCCGTGAAGCGACTGCCATCTGACCTCCACAACCAATTTGGTATTTTACATACTTTTTGTAATAATTGTCAATTACCCAATTGGTGATATAATTTTTGGGCTTCAACTACGCGTAGCGGCTGTCATAGATGTTTGTATGACAACTGGGACAGACGGCTTAACAATCTCGCAGTGCCTCGGCCAGAACCAGATCAATACAAATTGCCATATTCATGCTTACAAATATTTTTATGTAGTTACATTTATTATCCCCAGAGGATTAGACTTAGGTGAATTAATACCCACATTTCCTATTGACAAATATTTGAGCTGGGCGGGATTTGAACCCGAGCTTCCTGTGTCGCAGTCGCGTCCACTTCCGTCACGGCACAAAGGCTATCTCACATCGCAATTGCGGTTTTCTTGTTTATTAAACGCATCAGAATCATCTATCCACGATTATATCCGTATAGTTTACCAAGTTATAAAAATATGATTTTTTTGTCCAAGTTCATATGTTACGTGTGAGTAAGGGCTCGTTTTAATAATAATGAGTACGGCTTTTGCTACAATAACAATTATTTGCTAAGACAAAGGCTGCTGCTGAGTCAGATGTTATCTCCAGTGTGTAACGGACAGACACGGTAATACTTAAGTAAAAGCATAAATAGCCACTTTGTAATGATTATATTAGATATAACTTCACGCAAATTTTGACACAGACAGAGGTTATATTTTAGTAACAGAAATTATTTTTTGTTTGACTGGATGCGGACAGTATTGAAGCTGTGGCGTGATATTTTTGTATATAAAAAATTATACATACAAAAAATCACGCCTTTATCCCCGGAAGGTTAGGTAGAGGTGAATTAACACCCACATTTCACCAATCATTGTATTCGGTCCCACGTAACAGGGGGTGATTTTGTAGACTGGAACCATAACATCTGAGGTTGATTCTGGGCTGTATATATATACAGTATGTATATGATGATATGTATATGATGATAAACAGCCCTATCCCTTAGTCACATTGTTTATGGGAAGAGATGAGGTGGCCCAAATTCTACTGTGCCGAAAACCACGCAGCTACAGAGATTATTATTCGCCAAAACTACTAATAATCACCCTAAACTCTTCAGTCATGGTAAACTACATATGTTAGGATTTGGCTGTAATAGCCAGGATTCAAACCTGGGACCGAGATCGAGAGATCAAAACTGATCCTATTTCCAACACGCTTTCTTCAGAAAAAGATCTAGCTAGACAGATGGACAACGAACTGATTCTATAAGATTTCCATTTTTGCCTTCTGAGGTACGACACCCTAAATGGGATACAACTCAATCTAATCGTCTTCTACCTCCCATCTTTACTTCCTAGATAGTACGAGTGTTATCAATGATTCACTATACAAGTGTTCAGGCATCTTGTTTTCAAAAATCAAATTAATATAAAATGATTTATTTCGGACCTAACACTAGTATTAGATATTTTTTTACTAACACGTTATGGATCCTATAACTTTTAAATAAAAATAATCTCGTTAGTAACAATAAAATAAGTAAACTTATAATTCAGGTAGGTATGATATGTAAGTTTGAAACCGCCACAATACTAGGACACTGTCTACATTACGTGCAATCATACCCAGTGCCCCAGCATCGGATAGTCACACCTATCGCACAATACTAGGACACTGTCTACATTACGTGCAATCATACCCAGTGCCCCAGCATCGGATAGTCACACCTATCGCACAATACTAGGACACTGTCTACATTACGTGCAATCATACCCAGTGCCCCAGCATTGGATAGTCACACCTATCGCACAATACTAGGACACTGTCTACATTACGTGCAATCGTATCCAGTGCCCCAGCAACGGACAGTCCCACTTATCGCACAATACTAGGACACTATTTACATTACGTGCAATCGTACCCGGTGGCCCAGCATCAGATAGTCCCACCTATCGCACAATACTAGGACACTGTCTACATTACGTGCAATCGTACCCAGTGCCCCAGCATCGAATAGTCCCACCTATCGTACAATACTAGGACACTGTCTACATTACGTGCAATCGTACCCAGTGCCCCAGCATCGGATAGTCCCACCTATCGTACAATACTAGGACACTGTCTACATTACGTGCAATCGTACCCAGTGCACCAGCATGGGATAGTCCCACCTATCGTACAATACTAGGACACTGTCTACATTACGTGCAATCGTACCCAGTGCCCCAGCATCGGATAGTCCCACCTATCGTACAATACTAGGACACCGTCTACATTACGTGCAATCGTACCCAGTGCCCCAGCATCGGATAGTCCCACCTATCGTACAATACTAGGACACTGTCTACATTACGTGCAATCGTACCCAGTGCCCCAGCATCGGATAGTCCCACCTATCGTACAATACTAGGACACTGTCTACATTACGTGCAATCGTACCCAGTGCCCCAGCATCGGATAGTCCCACCTATCGTACAATACTAGGACACTGTCTACATTACGTGCAATCGTACCAAGTGCCCTAGCATCGGATAGTCCCACCTATCGTACAATACTAGGACACTGTCTACATTACGTGCAATCGTACCCAGTGCCCCAGCATGGGATAGTCCCACCTATCGTACAATACTAGGACACTGTCTACATTACGTGCAATCGTACCCAGTGCCCCAGCATCGGATAGTCCCACCTATCGTACAATACTAGGACACCGTCTACATTACGTGCAATCGTACCCAGTGCCCCAGCATCGGATAGTCCCACCTATCGTACAATACTAGGACACTGTCTACATTACGTGCAATCGTACCCAGTGCCCCAGCATCGGATAGTCCCACCTATCGTACAATACTAGGACACTGTCTACATTACGTGCAATCGTACCCAGTGCCCCAGCATCGGATAGTCCCACCTATCGTACAATACTAGGACACTGTCTACATTACGTGCAATCGTACCAAGTGCCCTAGCATCGGATAGTCCCACCTATCGTACAATACTAGGACACTGTCTACATTACGTGCAATCGTACCCAGTGCCCCAGCATCGGATAGTCCCACCTATCGTACAATACTAGGACACTGTCTACATTACGTGCAATCGTACCCAGTGCCCCAGCATCGGATAGTCCCACCTATCGTACAATACTAAGACACTGTCTACATTACGTGCAATCGTACCCAGTGCCCCAGCATCGGATAGTCCCACCTATCGTACAATACTAGGACACTGTCTACATTACGTGCAATCGTACCCAGTGCCCCAGCATTGGACAGTCTCACCTATCGCACAATACGCTCATTATGCAGTGTGAGCTGCCCCATACTCTTCGCAAAAGGAATGCACTTCATTTGCAGATGATGGTATGGAAGCCATCGACCCTCGCCTCCGTAAACATCCCCAACGTGCTACAATAACATTTTAATGAAAGACTGACAATGCGTCACTCTTCAAAAGACATAATAAAGTAAAAACCCTCAATGTCAACAATAACATATATTAAAAGCGATCATATCTATAAACACAAAAGATCTCATCCGAACTGCGGTTACATTAATTACCATACGTAATGAAGGCACAATAACACAGTGTTTTAGATGGAAAACGTTGGGTATGTTTGTGTCGGGTCGACGGAGCAAAAAACTATTATTGTGCCATTCAATTGCCCGCGGTTGTTGATGAATTCTGTAAGTGAATCGGCACACAGTTAAAGGTAACAATATTTAGGGATCCGTGTGGAACTGAATTATACTTACGCTTACCAATATACTCTTAATATTTTAACAGTTGCTTCTCAATACATCTATGAAAATATCTTATATGTACGAAAAAACCTAAATATTTTCGAAAAACTATCTGATGTACACAATTTTAATGCGAGAAATAAAAATAAACTAGTTGTACCAAAACTTAGGCTTCACAAGGTTGGTGATTCATTTGTAGGCAGCTGCATAAAAATATTTAATAAAATTCCTCAGGACTTGATTAATATGCCAATAAATAAATTTTAAATAGAAGTGAAAAAAACTTTAATGAGTAAAGGTTACTATAAAGTGGATACTCCTTAATGATGTTAATGCGTGGTCAACATAAGTCTCTTGCTTGCTCGCACAAAATAAATTGTAAACCAAAACAAATTTATAAAAGAAAAATAATCTAGTTCTAATGTAGTTCGCTGAGTTTCTTGCTGGTATCTTCTCAGTAGAACTAATCTACCGAACCAGCGGAAGAATCATTTTCCAATGGTTTATTTTTACATTATTTAATATTTTTATATTATTTCTTGACATACATAATTGTAAAATTTTGACGTTCATATGTACTCTTTGTGTGCCTAAACTGAATAAATGAAATTGATTCTTTGATTCTTTGACTCGATCTGACAGCCTTTGTGACGAGACAGTAATGCATTCGATTGCACGGAACGCGACTTTGATTCCCTCTCAGTGCAAATGTATGTCTATTTTCATTGGTCTGAGTGTTTCCGTGCCACGGAGAACATGTTAAATCGTCAATCTTCGATTAACATTAATTTTTAGGCGTTACGTGTTATTGTAACCCTAAAAGTTCGACGACCGGTCCAACTCCAATACTTCGATATTGGCAATGGCTTGTCGAGGTCAGATGGCAGTCGTTTTACGTACAATACCGAAGTATCCGCCGAGTCGCAGTTAGACTGTAAAGACGAAACTTATAAAAGCTCTTATTATTAATATACCAAACTCTAACTGTCGATAGCTTAATGGTTAAGGAGTCGGTTCGAATCCAGGTCATTACATTACCGACGTAAACCCACTCCTACCACAAGCAATTTAGCTCAGTTGGAGGGATTAAAGGGAATATTAGTAATTTTGGTAATTTTTTTAAACCACTTGGTTTCCTAATATTTAAAAAAAAAAGCTAATTGAAAATAAATGAAACTATGAGTAACTCTGAAAACTTTAATAAAGTTCTTTTTTTTTATATAACACTTAGGTGGCAGACAAGCACACGGTCCACCTGATGGGAAGTGGTTACCGTGTTTTTTGTTTTGTTTGTAATATCATATAGAATTTTTTAATTCTTTGTTATTGAATTGAAATCACGCGTTTTAATAAACGTTACGTTTCTAAAACGGCCTTGACACTAGGCCCTACATGAACGATTGGACCCACCAATACACATAACAAATCGTTCTGTAGTCCTAATAAGCCTCCAACCATTTAGCGCTAAGTGCAAAAACGTGAGCGCATGTGCCTGGGGAACCTCCACTAACCTAGAATGCAGTAAAATAAAGTTATTAAACCAATCATAATCGGTCTTATTATTGCATATTATATTAAGAAAATCTTAAATGGATTTCTATAGTGTATATGCTAGTATCTTCTAAGTTGATCAGCAAATTATACTTGGAGTATATTTAATGGAATTTATAATATTATTGTTAATGCGTGAGGCTTACGTATGGTATAGGGAGTGTGACTACATGTGAGATCCCAGATTCCAGTCACAGGTTGAGCAAAATAAATATATCTATAGGAGGTTTTTTTTTTTTTTTTTTTTTTACATGCGCAAAATCCCCACGGATACCTCCCCACCGGAGCCGGTGGAGGAGGTTATGTCGGACTCGAACCGACTAAAACGCACGCCGCCTGTGGGTCGTTTTGGTTGCCGAAGGTGAGGTTGACAGGCATATCCCTCGCACCCCGGCCGACCCAGGGCCATCTCTCACGATCTGGCCCTCGTCTCGGGTGTGGGGACTACAGAGTCCCCAACTCGACCCCGGAAACGGGGAGGCGCGCTAGGCGCGCCACCGCCGCGGCCTGCTTCTGCCAGGGTAACAGGCGGCTCCACCTGTCACCCCCAGGCCGGCGCTCATGGGGGGCGGAGGTCGTTCATCGACCTCCGACGCCCGAGTTGCCTTCGTACGCGGGCAGCTTGGCTTGCGATCCTTCGTCGCTCCCGCTGCCGCTCCCGCCCCGCCTCCTCCTTCACGAGCATTACTTGCTCGCAGAAGGAGGCGCCGGCCGCCCACGCATCCGCGCAGCGGACCATCGCCGCGAGCAAGGTGGAGAGCGTGAGAACTCTCACTCCCAGGGCCGCCACAAGCTCCCGCCTCGGCGTCTCCCACGCCGGACACTCGGTGAGCGTGTGCGGACCTGAGTCCTCGCTCGCGTCGCAGTGATGGCACTCGGACGTTGGCTCTTTCTCCATCCGACGCAGATACTTGCCGAAGCATCCGTGCTCGGTGATCATCTGCGTCAGACGGTACGAGAGGCTGCCGTGTGGCCTCTCTAGCCACTCCCCCATGATGGGTCTTACCGCCGCTACTACGGCGCGCCCTGATCTATAGGAGGTAGGACACGGCGGTACATCTGCCCAATTGAGCAGTCCAACTGGGGAAGTACCTCCGCCCTACAGAATACCGCGGTTATAATAACTTCGTGTTGTGTTCCCAGCGGTGAGTAGGATAGTCAGAGCTCACTGGAGAATTTGTGCTGTCAGTGGGATGACTAAAGGCTTGTCCTGCTTTGTCCTCTACACTGATGGCACAGAGGCTCTGTGCTTACGGGGTTGGCAGCGCGAGTGTGGCTTCTCTGGTGTTACACACGTCCATAGGCCACGGTAACCACTTTCCATCAGGTGCTTGTCAGGCTGTGTGCTTAACTGCCACCTAAGTGGTATAAAAAAATATTATCATACGATTTTATATTCTTTTATATCGGTCACATCAATATGAATTCACTACACCTATAGTTGCGGTACACTATGATGGCCGTTTTGACACGACAGATCTTAATCGTTTTGTATGTGAAGTTTATTTTCTTCTGTGCCAGTCCCACCATATTCTTCTTTAGTTATTCGTCTAACAGTCCGTTGTCCAATATAAAGCGCACCAAAAAAGAGAAAACGAGCAAAATTAGTCGGTTCAAAACGGCCATTATAGTGTACTGCAACTATAGTGGTAAGCTAAATGTAAAGGTCTCCGGAATAAGGATCACCATTAAAACCACAACGTTAGCCATCAGCTTGACAACACATCCCCACCCCCTTCGCCGTTATGATTGACAAAGTTAACTACTTGCAATAAATAGATCATGTGCTAGTTTGCTACTATAGTATCACAAACAAAAATACACGTCAAACATCAAATTTATCAAGAACCATCAAATTTTAATACAACTCACACTTGACTCCAACCTCTGACTGCCCGCTTTATTTAAAAGGTCACACACATTTTTTGTTCTAACAAACAAATAATTAATAAAAGACCTCATGTTGTGTCTTCGAGACCTGTACCTTTTAACTTTGAGACTATTTCAGTCATTTTCTCGCAAAAAAAGATTATAAATATCGTGGAGGGGATTTACCGACCATTGTTAATGCGTTTAACGTAATCAATTAGTTAAATTGTACTAAAGTGTACTGAATATAATTGTTGTAGACACAGGTTAACATAGGATAATATTAGTCTCAAACTGGTGTTATTAGAAAACCTAAAACTTCGTACATGGCTGAGACTCACACCGACCTTAATCATTAACTCTGGCAAGCCCAATGCTTTTTTTATACCACTACGGTGGCATAGGGGAGAGGGGAAGTAGTTACCGTGGCCTATGGAGGTATGCAACGCAACACCAGGGGCGTTACGCTCGCGCTGCCGACCATGAAGAAACCTTCTGATGCCTCTCTTGAAGAACTCCATATTGGAGGCGGTTGGAAAAACTGCAGCATTCCATAACTTGAGTGTGCGTGGGATGAAGTTTCTTTTATACCGCACGGGGCGCACCGTCTCAGGTCGCATGTGTGAGGATTTATTCCCTGCCAATAACGAGCAGTGCGAAAATTGATAGTAGCTGTGGGCATCATGTCAAACAATTCATCAACATTGTTGGAGATCTAATCCCTCCCCTTTGAGATAAACTGTCACTTCCACCTGCTAGTATAACCGTTTCCCAGCACCCCTAAGAACGCACTTTCGAAGGGTGGAAATCATTCTGTGAAATCCATCGACCGATATTCTTTATACGGTAGAGAATAAAATGAAAGGATGTTATTCTATATAGTCTAACTAATGAACATAGACTAGTCACATGATCTACGGAGTAGGGCTGCTTCGACGTCTGCAGCTAGAGATTATAACAGTACAGCTGTTATGAAAGAATGTTTCCATGGAACCGCCCATTAGTTCCTGGACTAGGTTATAGATGCAAGAACACATCAAAGCAGCCCTGTCTGGTTAATAATATCTGCACTAGACGTTACTTAGGCTAATATAATATTTCGATAGTAGTACTCCTTCTGAGACTTCCATACAAAAAAAGGATACATATCTCATCCATCACACGAATTTTGTACTAACCAGACTATTATTAAGCTCATTTAACAATTTTATTTTTATTAACTGCAAATCAATCAAATTTATTTTTATTTGAAATCGTAAAATCAAGATAGACACAGTCAAAGTTGTTATAATTTATTTTATTACTAACACTAATATTTGATTCAATGTTTTACGAGCGTTTTTACCGTGAATAATAACGGTATGGAAGTCGCCATGTTCTTGTTAATCAAATGATTAGATTTTAATTTTCTTAAATCTGATCACTAACAGAATATATCTTATCAGGTCGTTAATCTATCCTTCTATTTTAATTCATGAGAATTGGCAGAAAACCGCGGTTCTTGTTGTGTTCTCGGTGGTGAGTAGGGTAGCCAGAGCTCACTGGAGAGTTTGTGCCGTCTCAGTAGAAAGACTAAAGGCTTGACAGCACAGAAACTCTCTGTGCTTATAGGATCGGTAGCTCGAGTGTGACTCCTCTGATGTTACACACGTTCATAAGCCACTGTGCCAAATAACTAACGTGTGATACAAACAAAATAATTTACGTGTAATACAGTAAAGATGTGCTTTAAAGTAAATAGGTAAATAGATAATTATAAAATCTAGATCCAACTAAACATGGCTCGTAAAATCGACGTAGATATACAAAATAGTAATAAAAACTTCTACAGTCATGTCACACAAGCCATGTTTAAAACTCGAAATAACAATCTGCATTCACAATAACATAGAAAATTCTTCGAGAATACTAATTGCAATGGGATGTCTCTAAGTCCCTGTTACTTTCTGCCTACGCATCAGATTTTTTTCTTGTGTAATGATCTAAATACGAAATAAAGTTTTAGTTATCGTCGTAGGTCGTAGGTTCGATACCCGCTCAGTGCAAATATGTTTTCTTTTTCTAAAGAGGCTTGTACGAAATTAGTAGTCATCTAGAGGTACATATTATCATTAACCTCTCAAGCTAAGCTAAACTGCTTATGTTAGGAGTGAGTGCCCGTCAATGGATAAGTTTGAACACCTGACCTTTCGGGCGTAAGGCCGACTTCTTGACTACTAAGCTACTGATACTTAATTTTGCATTAGTCAAGATGTTTCTACATATAAAATATACTTATTTTTAAAAAGTGTCTAAGTATATTGCTTAACATTCTAAAATCCATGCAGGCTCTATTTAGTTTAAGTCCCTAGAATATTAACAGTATTACATAACAAATGAAACTAAAAGTAATATGCTTGAACGCGCACTTAAGTCTGCCTACCTAAAACTGTAAAAAAGACATAAATATCAAGTTAAAGTAAAACAATCGCACATACAGACGGACAATCTAACGCTCACACGTCAGCGCCCAGCCTTGTGCTCCTTAGCCGAACAATGCGCAGATAAGCCACAATTACGCTGCGCCCGGGCAACGGCGATTTGGCGTTAAATTCCTTGCGCACGTGCCATTCATCTTGAATTTGTGGAGTAGGTAATGTTATAAATATAAACTTTAATTTTTGATGTGGGGCAATAATAGTAATAAATAAATGTTGGTACAGTGTTACGTTTGTTAAGATATTAATCATTTCGTTCAAATATAGTCATCATCCTCTTAGTTCCCGGTTGCAGCTGAGACTTTCACATGTTTTTATGAAAATGTTTACAATCAATCAATTAGCCCATTCCAGTTCACTGCGGAACATAGGCTTCACCCAATGCGCACCATTGCAGCTGATCCTAATGATGTTCATAACACATTTTTGAAAAAAAAAGCCCCGTCTTTTTAAAGGTTATTTTACTAATATTCTCGAGGCGCACGATTCAGTAACGTTTAAAAAACGTTATTTTAATTCAGCTACATATTAAAACGTACAAAAAGCTTTGGTATATACTGTATGATTTGACATAACAAAATCTACCTACGTTTTCTTGAAGTTATTAAACGTTTGGGCTTGCTCATACTTTGATTAATTTTCTATTAGATTTTGAAATGTTACTATAATTAATTTTTCATAGGTTTTGAAATCACATCTTTTACATAAAAACGTAATTTAATCTTGCTTACACGTGGTACTGGGAACGGATCACCCCACGATATCACCTGCAAATATTTGCCTCCTCCATAATTTCTGCCTCTGCGGTGTACAACGGCTAGGTGCTCAGCGATAGCATCGCCGGCGGAACCCGCGGTCATCTCTGATCCGCAGATTCCATTCACGCAGAATTTTAGCCCATGTTTGATTTAACACCAATTATGGACTTCCTCGTTCTGCGTTTTCTTTCCTTTAATGTTTGAAAGTCTTTCCTTTACCTTAACAACGGACTGATATTATTATCTTAATAATAATATTTAAATTGAATTAAGACAATTCTTACGATTTTGTGTAAGAGTTGTACATACGTACATTATAATTAGGACTCTTTCCCATTGAGGTAGGCAGAGACAACTTCTTTTCACTTACGACGTTCCTGGCATATAATAGTTTTCATATATGAACGCTCGTTGAGCATTCAAGAGAACCTTTATTACCTTAAAATGTCCTAGATCTGAAATGTTTTTGGTACAACTAATAAAAAGTAATTGTTATATATTAGCGATATTTAAATAATTAATTTCACTGAATCAAAAAAGAGAACTCAGGGCCCTCTATAATAAGCTATATTAATTTATGCTTGAACAAATCTGGTCAAATACGATCAGATGTTCTTCAGGAAGTTTGGTCACTTCTATTACGTGACATGAAAGAACAATGGCCGGCTATAATTGGATGACTAATACTTTTTACCTACCCTTTTTTTTTTTTTTACGTGCGCAAAATCCCCACGGATACCTCCCCACCGGAGCCGGTGGAGGAGGTTATGTCGGACTCGAACCGACTAAAACGCACGCCGCCTGTGGGTCGTTTTGGTTGCCGAAGGTGAGGTTGACAGGCATATCCCTCGCACCCCGGCCGACCCAGGGCCATCTCTCACGATCTGGCCCTCTCCTCGGGTGTGGGGACTACAGAGTCCCCAACTCGTTCCCGGACACGGGGAGGCGCGCCACGCGCGCCACCGCCGCGGCCTGCTTCTGCCAGGGTGACAGGCGGCTTCACCTGTCACCCCCAGGCCGGCGCTCATGGGGGGCGGAGGTCGTTCATCGACCTCCGACGCCCGAGTTGCCTTCGTACGCGGGCAGCTTGTCTTGCGATCCTACTTTTTACCTACCCTAACTCTTCACCGTTTATGTCCCATAAAAGCGTGAGAATCAAAAAATACCCATAGAAACCACTTATATTGACTACCAAGAAATGATGGTAAACGTTACTGAAACATTTGACAAACAATGAGCCGCAAAAACTGCAGTGGTCCTAACACGCAACCTTGAAGTACACTCATTTCCCAATTCAATAATATAGCCAACAATAATCAATAAAATGCATACAAACGTATGTAATCGATTGTCTTGTCCTGAACCGTGCGTGGCCGTGCTATTGTCAAGTTTTTTCCACATTTCCAGCAGTGAAGGGACGGTGTGAACTATGGCACTGCAAGGTCGACGCTGTCAAAGGCTTTTGATAAATCTTAAACAAATTTGTTTTGCTGTTGTTGCAATGTACGTAACTCTATCATAACGGGACAAGGTTGATTTTCTATTGCCAGATTGTTTCGCAGATTATGTTGAATGTGGTTGACATAATGTCAACTGAGAACATTGTTCTGTATTGTCTTATTGCGTCTATCAGAAATAAAATTTCGCTACAGTAGCTGTTAGAGGGCTATATTAAAGTGAAAAGATTTTGTTTGCTATACTAAGGATACATTTTTGAACTACAATATAACAGATACATTAGATAGGTAAGATTAAAAACCTCATAAGTTTTATTTACAGTAATTTCTCTTACCTGATTGTTAAGTATTTTGAGTTTTAACTTTTACTTGAAATGATTCAATAGCCTACTTTGCGACAAGTTTTCTAACAGTTATTTTTTGATCAAATTGAAAACATAATAGTTGCAACGTGAATTATTGGAAAAAATAATTTGACAATAATAAAATAGCTTAACTTGCATGAAGGTTACTAATTATTATTATCAGATTAGTCCAATTATGGATTATGGATCCGCTGCACTGTGTGAAGTTAATCGATATTTTCGAGGACAGGTCAAATACACACGATAGAATGTAGAAATCAGAGAGGAATATGTGATCGTTCAATACAGATACGAGTAGGCGTAATGTGGTTACCGGTATCAATTGCGTGGTATTCGGTATAAATAATCGATTTAAAATCGTCATGTTACCGTCAAGTATGTAACCCAACCCGGGGTTAGAACGTCGACTGAACTTGTTGGCATTATGAGGACACGCGAAAATGATAGGCAGGTACAGGCGAGCCCACAAGTTATAAAAAACTTAAATATTCATCAGAAAAAACAGTTATTTCATTATCATCGCAGCGATAGAGCCGGTTACGTCCAAAGCTTGTACTCATGCACTCTTCTTCAAGTTCTCATGATTTGACGCTTACGGGAGCGACTGAACCGCCAAGATCGAGAGAAAGTCTGACATACATCAGCTTGTAGGTAAGAATTGCTAATGCCCCATAGATCTTGGTGGAACCGCATCTTATACACCCAACAATCCATGCAACATACAATAACAACCCATAGCCCACGGTAACCACTTTCCATCAGGTGGGCCGTGTGCTTGTCTGCCACCTAAGTCGTATGAAAATAAAAAATAAAGAAAACCTTATGTTTAGTAAATTGATTTAAAAAAAGTTATATTTAAATATGATCTCGCTTAGACCTAAAAAGTATTTTAGACACAAAGACTATTCATCTCGATCTTCCATAAAGTACACGAACTGGAGACGAGATTTTTAACGCTATCCGATTCTCTCAGACATCAAAAATGTATTTAAAGTGACAACACTTGAATTTAGTATTAACCTAATTCAATATCTGTGGTACTAGTATCACCAAGTAGGATCGGTCAACACTATAAAAAACTACTAGTAATGTAGTCCACATATTGCTACATACTTACATAAGTAATCCCCAAAGGGTTAGGCAGACGTATATTAACACAGGCATTCCGCCAACTAATGATAATTTTTGGTCCCATGTAGTAAGGGTGCTTACCCTTACTACATGGGACCAAAAATGATATAAGCCTAATACCGTGGAGTGGGCTTTGTCATGGGTCGTATGTTTACTGTCGGATGGACAACAGCCTTATTCCTTAGTTGCTGTCTTCAACACCCGCGTGAAAAGATGGTGTGGCCGTATTGTACTCCAACGGGAAGCAACACATTTCTGCCTATAACAGCAATATAACAGTGTGCAATATACGAGCGTGAGTATAATAAATATCAAACTATTAATGTCTGTGTCTCATAAATTATTTACAAACTTGCTCAGAATCGAATCTAATATTCAAGAAAGGATCTATAAAATATATGCAAAATAAATAAAAATATTCTCTCTAAAGCAAGATGTCTGTACCTGTACTGAGCTAGCATTTATTACTAAGTACACAAGAAAACGAGTGCGGTTAATAATTACACTCGTTCTAGTGTCGTGCGACGTCGGCGCAGGCGCATCACCGGCCTGTATCACGCGCTAATTATGCTAGGGATGGCCACAACTCGTACTGCAAAATAAAAATATTTTTTATACTTACAAATTTACTTTTAAAGAATATTAGGTACTTAATATTATTATTTTTTATTTACGCGACGAAAAATGATCAATTCAGCATTTTTGTAGTTTCATAGAAATTCACCTAGACTACACTAGATGGCGCTAAAACCAAGTGCTATTATCACAAAGGTACGATTTGTTTTATCGCTCTATAGTGCTAAAGTATGCACAAAACATACACTAATAAATATCCATAACAATCAGGATAATACGGCCATGATAAATTATGACAATTAAAAATGTATGTATAAGTAATTTGAATTTTAATTAATTAATGATTTTTTTTCGCTGATAATCAAATTTTAGATTTGAAATCAAAACTAAAATGAATTTTGATGAATTTTGATTGAATGAAAACCCAATAAACATTTCGTTCTTAATTTCAATTACATTTTTTATTCATTTTGATTATAACGCTGTAATTTTTAATTTTTTACTGATATAAATTTTAATTTCGCAAAAGTGGCACACTTAATCAATCTATTATCAAAAACAGTCCCAGTTACCAGGGCCTTGATTCTGCTAAAGCAAAACCATTGTCATGCCACGGACACTGCAAAAAAATACATTCAATTTAAGACTTTAAAGCAATGCGGCTATAGTCTAAAATACAATGTCATCATATTTAATTTAAACATATAAATTAATCTAATATTTTTTTTTTTTTGGACTAATCGAATAACCCACCCACCACTGATCGCTCCCGGAGTAATAGTGCCCATCACACTTACCGCGTTTCCTCGCTGGATTGCGACTTCCAGCCTCTGCACCAGGAACGAACCGGTCCGGGAGTCACCTGTGGCATCTATGAGCTTTTGCCCAATCGCCTAAAAAGTTTATGCAAAGTGAATGAAAAAGTGTAATGAAACTCTTTTCATTTATTATTGGACTTTAATTTTAAGATTAGGGAAGGAATAAATTCAAAAATTTATTGCTATTTTTTGCTGTGTCTATGTTATAACAGTGGTTTTGATTTACTAAAATCGAGGGCCTGATGTATATTAAATTAGTATTAATATAATAATATAAACTCACGCCTATATCCCCTAAGGGGTAGGCAGATGTGCTAGCACCCACATTTCACCAGTTTATGTTATTACATTGGTAATAATATAATTTTATGAATTTCGCAATAAATATTAATTTTATTTATTAACTAGCTGACCCGCCCCAGCTTCGCTCGTGGCATATTTTAAAACCTCATATCACCTATTTGAGCCCGTATTTCTTCAATTTAGCAAATAATGTATGGGAATCTACCGGATTTATTAACATTTATGGTCACTGCTCTGCTCTCTTAAGTAGTAGCGTGATGATATATAGCCTAAAACCTTTGTCCATAAACGGACTATTACAAAAAAAAACAATTTGAGAAAATCATAATTTAAATTTATTAGAAATTTAAAAAAAAATCGCGATGGAAAAATAGAGGTTGATCGTAGAGGGTTGAAAATTCAGGGTTGTATGTATTTTCTATTGCTATATCATAAAAAAATAAAATATGTAATCATAATAATATATTTATGATATAGCCTAACTAGCCTATAGATAAAGCCTAGCAAAAAAATGTTAGGGGTGGACAACCCTTATCACTGGGGTATGAAAAATAGATAGTAGCAGACTTACTGAATATGCATATAAAATTTAATAAAAATCGGTGAAGCAGTTTCTTAGGAGAGTGGTAACTAACACTGTGACACGAGAATTTTATATATTAGTTTCTATCATGGTGACATCCCTAGTCGTCAGCAGAAGTAACATAAAGGGCGGTACGATACTGCCGCGAGAGCTTCCACACATAAATATGGTAACATATAGGTTTGTTTATCTGATCGTGTGATAAGGCCCATATATATTACGACCTGGTACTTGACGGACAGTTGCATCAGAATCGGTCTAGCATTCTATGGCCACTCATTTAATATTTGATGACAACGTTTTGTTTTACATATTAACTACTTTATGGATACAATGTTTGTACTAGAATATTATATATATAGAAGTAAATTTTGTTTGGTTGTATGTTTGTTTGTAATGAATAAACTCAAGTTCTGCTTGACCATTTCTGAAGTTTCTTTCATCATCTTCGCGTTGTTCCTGATTGCATTATAGCTGTAGCCGTTAGCTCAGATAACAAATGAAGAGAGTGAATATGATTTTTTGATAAATATATTTTAATCCGTCAGTTAAATCGTTGAGTCAATTTTAGCCTTAAAAAGAGTTCAACGAGCTCAACCGATTGCAGTTGCAGTCGAATCTGCGCTTGGTAGTTATTATGACGTGCTATGCGTCATAGGCAAAGTACACTATAACTAGGAAATAATATTATATAAACAGCACGTATCAATAAACAATAATGTCAGCACTAAACTCATATGAGTAAAACCCCACTCTTAATCTCAGTAAAATCATGTAGAATAATTAGTATATAAGAGTGTGTAAATAGTAAATAAATTAATCTTGTTCCAACTGGTAAACCATCTTTTGCTCGCCTCCGCAATATTGGTGACCCCGACGTGATTTCCTAGTGCTGATATAATTGCAGGCCAACTGCAGCCCTGAAAAGGTTTTCAGCAGCAAACCTAGGAACTATCACAGAAACGGTGGAGCCACATAAGGAAAAATTTACCCAACAGCCCACCAGCTTACTGACCACCACCATCAGCGAAATAGCACATTTCAGTTGACTTCCCACAAGCGGGTCCAAACCAGCTGAAATATCAAGAGGCTAGAAAAATGGCACCGATAATTCCAGGGACACCTCAAAAAAACCCCGGTACATCGGCTGAATCAATCAGCGACAGCCAGGTGGTGGCTGCAATTAGCATTACGGAGAAAATACCAGCGTTTTGGACAGATTCACCGCGCTTATGGTTCGCGCAATTCGAGGCCATCGTAGCCTCCCAAAAACAAGGTGACGAATATAAATATAACAGCGTCATCGCAAAATTACCAAAAGAGGTCATACATCAAGTCAGCGACATCCTGATGTCACCGCCAAACGCAGACAAGTACCTTAAAATCAAGGAAAGATTAATTGCGTGCTATGAGGAAAGCGAGCAACGACGCTTCCACAAATTGCTTTCGGAGATGGACCTAGGTGACTCAACACCATCACAGCTGTTGAAAAAATGAAAGAAGCCAGCTGCGACAAAATGACCGAAGATACCATCAGATTATTATGGTTCAGACAGCTTCCGGTATCAATCACCTCCATATTGGCAGTCTCCGAAGACCTCGACCTCACAAAATTATGCGAAATGGCGGACCGAATTTATGAAAATATGCGCTATAAAACCAAAATAAACAACTCGTCACAGGAATCCGCCGACGTTAACTTAATAACAATGCTGACGTCACAAATTGCAGCTATGCGAGTTGAAATAAACGAGCTCCGCGGTATGAGTAATCGCCGACCGATGCAACGCAGCAAATTCCGAGCAAGGTCGCAATCACGCTCACGGTCACGTACACGGCTATGTTATTATCACAGACGATTCAAAACAAAAGCATATAAATGCGATCAGCCGTGCTCGTGGATAAATAAAACCGATAAAAATTCGGGAAACGAGAACTAGCGCAGAATAAGACGGGACTCTGTGCCATACACCCCGCCAACCGTCTAACTATAACCGACTCAAACAGTGGTTATAGGTTTTTAGTAGACACGGGAGCAAATATTTCTGTATTACAAAACGCACAGGGTAAGAAAAACCCAAGCAACTACAAACTGTATGCCGCAAACGGGTCAACTATTGAAACTTATGGCGAAAGCACATTAACGCTAAATCTGGGGTTACGCAGACCTTTTACTTGGACGTTTGTAATCGCCGATGTAAAAATGCCTATCTTAGGAGCTGATTTCCTAGAGCACCACAGATTATTAGTGGATCTATACGGCAAAAGGCTGATCGACCAAGAAACAAAATTAACGACGCATGCGAAAATTGCAAGAGCAACACACATGCCTTCAATTAGATCCATCGACGCGAAATTACCCGAACATATAAAGCACCTGCTAGAGAAATACGTAAACGTCACTAGACCAACACCACTTAAAAAACCCACAGAACATGGAATACAGCATCACATCATAACAAAAGGTCCTCCAGTTTATGCCCGCGCGCGCCCACTACCACCCGACAAATATAAGGCAGCAAAAAAGGAATTCCAAGAGCTAATAAACTTAGGAATATTAGAACCTTCCAGTAGTCCTTGGGCATCGCCTCTCCACATGGTAAAGAAAAAGAATGGGGAATGGAGGCCATGCGGAGACTACCGCGCGTTAAATAAAATAACAGTTCCCGACAGATATCCCTTGCCAAGACTGTTAGACTTTACATACATCGCAAGTGGAAAAACAATATTCAGCAAAATTGATATAAAGAAGGCGTTCCACCAAATCCCTGTTGCGGAACCAGAAAAGACCGCAATAATCACGCAAATGGGTTTATTTCACTGGAATTACATGCCATTTGGCCTCAGAAATTCAGCCCAAACGTTCCAGAGGTTTATGGACTCCCTGTTTAGAGACCTGGACTATATATATGTTTTCGTGGACGACATACTCATAGTAAGTCAAAATACCGAACAACATTACGTTCAACTAGAGGAAGTATTCACTCGCCTAAGTAAAAACGGCATCTCAATCAATACGAGCAAATGCGAATTCGAAAAGACAGAGATAGATTTCTTAGGTTATCATATAACGAGCCAAGGAATCACCCCCACGTCTGAGAAAGTACGAGTAATAAACGAATACCCAAAGCCAAAGGTGGTAAAGGAGCTACGTCGATTTTTGGGAATGATGAATTTCTACAGAAGTAGCATCCCACACGCCGCCGGACACCAAGCTCCGCTCAACAAATACTTAATAAACTGCAAAAAGAATGACAATACGCCAATCGAGTGGAATACGGAAGCTAACCAAGCATTCGAACACTGCAAACAGGACATAAGAGATGTCACAACACTCGCATTTCCGGAAACAGACACACCACTAGCCATTATGACAGATGCTAGTTTAAAATGTGTAGGCGCCGTACTTCAACAAAAAGTTCAAGGAAAATGGAAACCCATATCATTTTTTTCAAAAGGGTTAAGCGAGACACAAACAAAATATTCCACATACGATCGAGAACTACTCGGTATTTACATGGCAATAAAAAACTTTAGACGACTAATAGAAGGTCGCACATTTACAATATACACTGATCATAAGCCACTGATTCATGCATTCGACAAGAAGCAATCAGTAGATGAATCCCCTAGAAGAATAAGGTACCTAGAATATATTGCACAATTCAGCACAGACATAAGGCACGTCACGGGCAGCGAAAACGTGGTAGCCGACGCACTATCACGGGTAATAGAAACAATAGAACTACCCCAAATTCTCAACTGGCAAGAGGTAAAAAAATACCAAGACTGTGACCCGGAGTTAATAAAACTAAAACAAAATAGGTCACTAAAAATAACACAGGTACCAGTACAAAACAATAATACCAAAATTTATTGTGATATATCCACCGGTACAACAAGGCCATACCTACCACAAAAGTTCAGAAAAACAATTTTTGATAGTTTTCACAACATGAGCCACCCAGGGAAAAACACTACTAGCATGCACAAAGACATTTACGAAATGTGCAAAACATGTTTACAATGCCAGCAATCAAAAGTTCAGCGGCACACAGTATCACCCCTGGGCAAATTTATGCCAGCAGAACGATTTAGCCACATACACATAGACATTGTGGGCCCCCTACCGACATCACAAAACAAAAGATACATCGTCACTATGATCGATCGTTGTACGTCATGGCCAGAAGCATATCCTATTTCGGACATCACAGCAGAAACTGTAGCCAAAACCCTATACGATGGCTGGATCACACGTTTTGGATGCCCCAATTATATAACAACGGATCAAGGACGACAATTCGAGTCTGAGCTATTCAGAAGCCTAACCAAATTCCTGGGTATACAAAAAATCCGTACTACACCATATCACCCTCAATCAAACTCCAAAGTAGAAAGACTGCACAGAACCATGAAAGCAGCTTTGATGGCAAGAGGAAATACCGAAAATTGGACGAAAGAATTACCATCGGTATTATTCGGGATACGTACCAGCATTCGACAAGACACTGGATACTCAGCAGCCGAATTGGTCTACGGAACAACAATAAAATTACCAGCAGCATATTTTGGCGACTGTTCTAAAAACACAACGTATGCAGAGTTTGTGGAGAAAATTAAAGATAACATAACGCACATGACGTCAATTCCACAACGACAAAGCTCAAACAAAAACATATTCGTACACCCACGCTTAGCCGACTGTACACACGTGTTTCTACGATGCGATAAGCTACGTCCTACGCTCACAACACCTTACGACGGACCGTTTCTCGTAGTCAAACGTGACAACAAAATAGTCACGATCAAGCGAAACGGCAGGGAAGTGAACGTGTCGATTGACAGGCTAAAGCCAGCATTCACGACGAGCGACGACAAGATAGAAGCTCAAAATCAAGAGCAAGATAAGGCAGAGCCAATTCAAAACATAAAAAGAACACGTTCGGGAAGAATATCACGACCCACGGTCCGTTTCAAACAATGATATAAAAAGGGCAAAATAAAAATAAAAGTCACTCCACAGCAAGCCACAAGAAACAACACACAAGATGGGAAGCAGTCAAACCCACGAAAAGGAGCAAATAAACATGGTGCAGAACAATAACCTGGCAGAAAAGGCAGAAAAGAACACACACATGGCAGCAGAAATTGAAAAAATAAAAATCTGGATCGGAGTACTCATCGCTATAATTATACTAGCAGCAATAATAATAACAATCACCAGACTCGTACGGAAAACTAACAAAGTCATGGACAAAAAGATAAACAAAATAATCAAGGAAATGCAACAAGTGTAAACAACTGCAGAAAAAGTACAACTCAGCAAACAGCGTGCACGGACAAGGTCGACGCACCACAGCAAATAATAACTAGAATTTTTATAAAGGGGGGAGTACTATGACGTGCTATGCGTCATAGGCAAAGTACACTATAACTAGGAAATAATATTATATAAACAGCACGTATCAATAAACAATAATGTCAGCACTAAACTCATATGAGTAAAACCCCACTCTTAATCTCAGTAAAATCATGTAGAATAATTAGTATATAAGAGTGTGTAAATAGTAAATAAATTAATCTTGTTCCAACTGGTAAACCATCTTTTGCTCGCCTCCGCAATAGTTATTAATGATTTTTTTGTTTACCACTAAATACATACAATAATATAAAAAAATAAAAATATTATTATTATACTATCAGTCAACTCTTTTACTCTTTGCTAGAACCTCTTCCGCTAATCAACAGGTATACCAGCTAGTAGGTGACAACTTCAGGTGCCAGTATGCCTGCGAACAAGGCTTCCATACCATACTTCCATATAAATATGATAATTGCGAAAGTAACTCTGTCTGTCTGTATGTATGTTACGCTTCCAAGCCTAAACCACCGAACCAATTTTGATGAACTTTGATTTAAGGATAGATTAAATGTTTGGTCGCGATAACCGATATCCGCAGGGGCGGAACCAGGGGCAAATCTAGTACCTAATAACTTAAAATCATTGACAAAATACATCAATCAATATTCACTCACAATCATACTAGTCTCGTTATACAACTCCTAAACTGGTGATACAAAAAGTGTGCGTAAATCGGCGCCCGCGCAGCGCGCCATTGTTGTGTGTGTGTGAACGGGGCCGCGCCTTGACCGCGCGCAATGGCGCCCCGCGAATCACACTCGGATATCCGTATGATTGTTACCCGACTGTATACGATAGAGTACTGCGGTGACAAATAAGGAAATCACATTTTTTATACAACTTAGGTGTCAAACAAGCAAACAGCTATGCTGTGGTCTGTAAGCGTGTTTACGGTAATAGGTAAAGAAAACTCGGTGTGTCCTATTTAACAATAATAACCTAAGTTGTATAAAAAAATCGAAACATCTTACGAAGTAAATTTTAGCAGTATTTTTCTATAAAATGTTTATTTTATAACTACGTAGCCCCTAAAGTAATCAGGCAACTTCAAGTATTTACAACTAAACTTCAATTAACATCAAAAGTACACGCTCGTAACAAGACCATAAAATATCTCCACTCCGTTAGACATCTTCATTTAACGATAAACCTCCATTATTAAGTACGTTTACAGAAAAATAAAACATTAAACATAAACTTATTTTATTAAACAGGGGGCTACTACTATTTCAGTATTGCTTCGTACTCTCATAGTGTGAATTCTCACTTCTATTAATAGTAAACTGAAGGTAGAGTCTCAAGTAAAAGGTCATTATTAAAGACACCACCAGTGTTGCAACAGTGAAAGAAAGAAAGAAAGAAAGAAAGGAAGAAAGAAAATACGTTTATTAAACACACACACACACACACAAAAAAATAGTAATGCCATAAATGTCATAATAGATCATGTATACAAAAAAAATAGAATAAAAACACATAACCATACTTTATCTACTCTCAGTTTCCTAGTATAGTCTACAGTGGCCCTCAGCTTGACAATTACATTAGATGCCTTTTATATACATATATATATAATCACGTTTTTATCCCCGGAGGGTGAGGCAGAGGTGTATTAACACTCACATTTCGCTATTCATTGAAGTCTAGGCTCATCCCCTATTACATGGTAATAGGGGATGAGCCTAGACTCGATCTGAGGCTGAGTCTGGGCTGTATATATCTGTCTGATGTTAAACAGCCCTACCCCTTAGTCACCTTGTACGACACCGCATGATAAGAGATGGAGTGGTCCAAATTCTACTCTGCAGGGAACCACGCAGCTTTAGATGCTTTATTTTAAGATGATTTTTCACACCCCGCTTAAAAGACGCAGGACTGTAAGAAGAAGGAAACACATATAGTTACTAGTTACAAGTCTTTCCAGTATGGGAAAGATAAGAGGTGCTACTTGATCAAACAGTATTCTCTTACTGTGGTAGCTATTTATTTCTTTTATTTTCTTAAATTTACAAGACTATTTTTTTTTTATACCACTTAGTTGGCAGACAAGCACACGGCCCACCTGATTTTAGGAAGGATACGTGAACGTTCTTGCGGGTTCGGCAGCACGAGTACAATGCTCCTGGTGTTGCAAACGTCCATAGGCCACGGAAACTTCTTCCCTCGTGAGGGCCGTGTGCGTGTCTGCCACTTAAATGGTATTAAAAAAACACAGTACACAAACATCATGACCGACGCCAATGACTCAAGTCGGTTTCACTATGGAAGTTAATTACGATTAAAATAATGTTTTAGAACTGAAAAAATGACGTGGAAGGACTGCTGAGACGTGGTCTCGGGTTCAATGCCAGGTTTTACCATGGCACACGCTAATGACTTTTCGATCCTTTTCGAAGTTATGTGTGTATTTATCGCAGGTTTATAAGTGCCTGGTTAATGGCAATAGGCTCGCTATTACATTGGGACCTAAACATAAACTAGCGAAATGTTGATGCTAGCACCTCTGCCTACCCCTTAGGGGATATAGGCATGAGTTTATGTGTGTGTGTGTGTTAGAACTGATAGTAGCCCGTCAGGCACTTAAACATTAAAAAATATAAGTCGTAAACTCAACAACATACACTAATAACTATTAAAATTGTAACAGTGCATAAAACATACTCTTATTAAACATAATAAAGTTAAATAACATTCAGTAAACTTCAATACGAGATATTATTAATTCAATTATTGATTTTCTAATTAGCGGTGGATCAAAGGAGGTAATAAAATAATAATAATAGTTATGAAGACTATTTAGTTAGGTTACCGGTATGATATTATTCGTTCCGTTTTTATGGAAGGTTTGGTGAAGCTGTATGAAGAACTTATGATGCTCCTGTGATGATACGTTTAAGGGTTCGTTCCCAAAATTGTGGTAGCTGTCATGTTCTCGGCATTGTGGCGCTAGTGTGACCAGGTTTTAAGATGATCACCAATCTTCATGGATAACACATGTGACTCTGGTTCAAGATTTTATTTCTGAGTTGGCGCGATCAGACGACAGTCGGCAATAAAAGACAATTTTTTTATACAACTTAGGTGGCAGACAAGCAAATGGCCCACCTGATGAAAAGTAGTTATTGAGGCTTATGGACGTGTACAAATCCAGAGGACTCACAATCGCGCTGCCGACCCTGTAAGAACAGAGAGGTCCTTTGATGACCTTAAATCAGACGAGGTGCGAGGGATATGCCTACCTCATCCTCGAGAACTGATAGCCTGACACAGCAGTGTGCTTGTCTGCCACCTAAGTGGTATTAAAAAGAAACAGCTGTGCGGTTTTAGCCCGGTTCGAATCCAGCATGAGAACACAGGCTTCAGCAAGTATTCGTGGGGATATCTGTACACAAAAAAAAGTTTTCATACATACATACATATAATCATGCCTTTATCCCTGGAGGGTTAGGCAGGTGAGATAACACCCACATTTCACCAATAATTGTATTCGATCCCATGTAATAGGGGGTGAGCCTATTGCTGTATTTCGGGCACAATTGTTGACTAGAGCCATGCATTTGAGGCTGAGTCTGGGCTGTATATATCTGTCTTATGTTAAACAGCCCTATCCCTTAGTCTCCTTGTACGACACCGCATGGGAAGAGATGGGGTGGAGGTAATTCTACTCTGCCGGTAACCACCCGGCTTCTGTTTCCACTGCTATGACTTATACCTTTGATTTTAAATATTCGTCAGTCAGTACTGCCTTTTTAATTTTAAATATTCGTCAGTCAGTACTGCCTTTTTAATTTAGTTATTTTGATCAAACGTCTGGCGCCAACGCTAGTTCTAATCTATTACATCCTCGCACATAAAATACAAAATTCTTTCGAACCAAATTGCTTAATAAACTATATACTTCCACCGGCTTGGCTTATCTCGCCTCTAGATCTCAGTAATTAAACATCGATATAATAGTTCATTACGGAAAAATATTTCCAATTACTCGCATTTGTTATACGCAATAATTATTTAATGTAAATATATTTAATTTAATGTGATGGTATATAATCTGTTTGTTGTTAGGGTCTCTGTAGTTCCCACACCCGTGGAGGGCCAGATCTAGGGGGCTCTGAGTCGGCCGGAGTGCGAGGGATATGCCTGTCAACCTCACCTTCGGCAACCAAATATGCACCATGTATTTTAGTCGGTTCGAGTCCGACATAACCTCTCCCACCGACTCCGGTGGGTTTGTTGGAAGACGATTTTCTGAAAAACATTATTTATCTAATTTAAAATCAAATTAGTAGAATTTATTAGGTATGTACAAGCTGTTGGCCGCCGCTACACCCACATGGATGTTGGTTATTACAACAAAACATAGCCTATAGTCTTTCTCAAAGTCTAAGGTACTCCAATACCAAATTTAATCAAAATCTTTTCAGTGGTTTAGGCGTGAAAGCATAACATACAGACGGACAGACAGACAGACAGTGATACTTTCGCAATTATATATTTTTTTCTACTACTTAGGTGGCAGACAAGCACACGGCCCACCTGATGGAAAGTGGTTACCGTGGCCTATGGACGTACGGATTAGTATGAATTTAATTCTCTACAAAAAGTAATTCTTTGTTCTTATCACATTATTTTCGATTTACAAACTTTAGTGATGAGGTTCGTGGGTTTGACTCCCAGAACGGAGAAAACAAGTATTCAGGCAAGAAGTTTTAAGTGGTATCTGAAAATCATCATCAATCAGTCATACTTTTTCCGATTGATGTTGTTTACAATGGACAGTTAAAAAAATCCAACGAATAGGGAACCTTCCTTCTTTTCGAAGTCAGTAAATAAACACCCGAGGAATAGAACCTATATTTGACTTACTGTTCTGAGTATGATCTAACTTAGGCACCTAACATGGGAAATTATTTAATATCAGAGGAATCATCAATACATTCATACATACAAACTATCACGCCTTTTTTCCAGTGAGGTAGGCAGAGACTACAATTTTCCACTTACCACGATACTGGCAAACAGCTTTCGATTCTTCTTCTTTCCTAATTGGTTTCATCCATGTTCGCCAGTTTCGAGTAGGTAATCGTGACATGACTTTTCTTCAACCCCCCAAAATTTGTGGAGTTGACGGAAACCAAACTAATATTTTTTGCAGCAAACTCTTTAATTTTTACAATAGTAATCCTAACAACACAACAACCGCTTCGTACATCTTAACACTCTTCACCCCCCTTTTTTCATTCGTCCCTTGCTCCCTCACACACACTCATAGCCGGCATCGTGATATCCCTCTCACACCTATACACTTTTGGACATATTGAGAGACCGAAAGATGCCCTCAAGAATGCCTTCGATTTGATTGACATACATATGCCTAAGTTGATCCCTAGCAGGTTGCCTATTCACGCTCGCTTCATAAATCTGTTTTGGTCTTCTTTCGTCCATTCTGTCCACGTGACTGAACCATCTAAGCATCCCGTTCTCTATCTTAGTCACTACATCTTCATATACGCCATAACTTATCACGCTGTTTCTCACTCGATCCGCCAACTTCACCCCAGCTATACTTCAAGCTGTATCATCAATATACCTACTTTTTCATAAAAATAAAACCTTAAGCTACGTACACGTAATTATTAAAAAAATATTTCTCGTGTCAGTTCAATTCTCTATCAAAACAACAATTAAGCAACATTTATCACACTTAATTACCTAATTAAGTCCCAATATACTCATAATTAAATAAATTAAGATCATGAAAATTAAACACAATTTACTAAGATAACTAGTCCATAATTCAAAAACCAACTCAGCCTAAGTGAAGCCGGGCACGTTAAAAACACAACTTAACATTTATCTATAATCTGACTTGATTTTAAATTCCATAAAGGATGTGAATGTGAGAACAGCCCATGGCTCCAAACCAAAGAACCGGTTCTTACACCAAAGATTTAAGATCCTATCTCCCAAACACTGATTAATCGCGACACATTAGAATCGAACGAATTAAATGGCTAAAAATATATACGATATGAAGACGTCATTGATAATCTTAATAAATAGATAACGACTAGTAATAATCACAGCATCTAAGGGCACAGCATTGAAGCTGGACCATTGATAAATCGAGGACATTTGTCTGCGCGCGATTGTATCAAAATATTTGAGAAGATCGTTCGGATAAACGTCAGTTTGTTTTGGAGGATTTAGAAGTTCGATTGGGCGTTTGTGAGTGCAGCTTTAGCAGCAAAGATGAATGAAGTGCTTTGTGTGTTGTGAATTAAGAGGTTTTTTTATTATTTAATATTGCTGCATTCATTATATAATTATGAAAAAGTTAATCTCTTATTGATAATATGGTCTTAATTGTTAATACAGGATTAACCTTTCGTGGATTTCCTTGACAAGACTGATAACTAGGTTTATTTGGAACACAAATTGCCTTGTATATTAAATGTGGAGTAACCAATTTTAAAATTTCCTTCCATTTCCTGATTATATAGTGAGTGGCACGAAATATAAAACCAACAAAAAGTACTGTACTAACTCATTTCTTTTTTAAATATTAGGAACTAACTAAATCACTAATATGCCCTCGAACCCCTTCAGCTAAGCTAAATATTTCACATAGAATTATAAAGGTTGTACACAAGGATATTCAATACGTACATACATACATGCATTTTTTTTAATAAATATTCAATAATATTCTACACATCGCTATCTAGAGGCATGGTAAGCATAGTTAACTAACTTGTGTTATGGAATCTAGAATGCGGATAAACATACTTAATTTTTTTTTTGTAAATGCATACATATTATATATAGAAACACCCAAAACAATACAAGTAAACATATTCATGCATACAAATATTTGTACTGAGCGGGAATTCATGATTGCTGTTTCCCATACTAGTCTGTTTTTTGTATCTTGGGAAGCAGCGTTCTGAAGTAAGGTTTTTTTTCATTTATTGTACACCATTAAAATACATCACTATTAAAATATAAAAAATGCGGTATCGTACAAGGCGACTAAGGGATGGGGCTGTTTAACATCACACAGATATATACAATATACAGCCCAAACTCAGCCTCAGATGCATGGATCGAGTCAACAATAGTGCCCGGAATACGGCAATAGGCTCACCCCCAATTACGTGGGACCAAATACAATTATTGGTGAAAGTGTCAAGTCACCTCTGCCTAACCATCCAGGGATAAAGGCGTGATTGTATGTATGTATGTATTATTAAAATCAAAACTACGAAACTAGTACAATCGGCTGTCATATCGTAGGCAATGTTGGGCAAATTTAAATCTCGACTTGCTGTCTAAAAGGTCGAAACAATCAAACCAGACTGCTGTCTAAAAGATCGTAACAAGTTAGACAGCTGGCTGTTGCCAATAATTTACCGAAAGAAAAATAATGGGTACTGTCTGCTGTCAAACTTGTTTCGATCTTTAAGACAGCAGTCGGGTTAATTGCCAGTTAAATTGCAATTAAAATTTACATAACACTGCTGCTAGGCAATCTTTGGATGGTTGACATACTATTGCAATACAATAATGATAATGTATTAAAAACCACAATAGTTTTGCAACAACGTAAACGCTTTGAAAAACACACAAATAGTGTAAATATACCCTAAATGCATTTGAAGAGTAAACATTTGTGGTTCATACTTGCAAACATTTAAATACTCATAAATTGTTATTTTTTGGTCATCGACCTTGTTTTTTTTTATTTCAAGTAAAGGGTGTAGGCATGATATAGGTATTCTTAATCCAGAGTCTTTTGATTATCAAAAATATAAAACTAAGGTAGTATACAAGCATATGGGCCACCTGTAGGAAAGTGGTTACCATGACACATGGGCGTGTGCACCAGGAACACAACACGAGGTTACTATAGCCGTGGTATTATGAAGGGTGGAGGTACTTCCCCAGTCGGACTGCTCAATTGGGACGGAAATACCGTCGTATCCTACCTCTTACGTATGCTAATATGCAACTTCCAAGAGTTACGTTACCGAGTTTACCTTGGAAATATGTCAGAATATCTTTGATAATCGGGCAACAGTCACCTGAATTTCCTAGGATAAAATAATTATTACATTACAAATTACAGCAGAATTCAAATCATAGTCTCGTAAACATATTTCATAGCTAAATCCAGCCATTTTGTACAGTCGTCATCAGAAATTTATGAAAACCTTTTTTTGAAACAAGTATTTAATTAATTGATTACAATCGTTTTTGTAATCTTCAGAGGAAAAATACATTTAATTTTACATTTTTGAGTATCATTTTATGGAACGCTTACGGGGATAAAGGCGTGATTATATGTATATATATATTTTATGTAAAATTAGCTGTTGATCGCGATTTCATTCACGTGGATGTCGAATATCGCGACTAACCATAACATATGTAGCTCTAGTCTATCTCCGCTTAAAATTTCATCAAAATCGGTTCAGAGATTTAGTCGTGAAAGAGTAGTTTTAATAAATAGAGAATAATATTAAGTAATGGTTTTGAAATAAAGAAGGGCAACATCTTTCATGTAATACTGACGGCGACTGTACCTTCACCCATTCTCACTTCTCAACATGAACTACAGCTCACCATCGGACATTCAATAAAACTAACTGTAGCCATTATCTAAATGAATAATTTGCACCCAACATCTGCGCGTTTTCATAACCAACTAATAACTTTGGATTGTGAATATTTATCTCGAGTGTGAGGTCATAGGTTCAAGTCCCGATAAAGTCCGTTGAATAGTGAAGTTCCAACAATAAATATCGCTTAAGACAATTTTATATGTTTAGAATTTATGCGCAGGAGACGGATGCTGATTCTGTTGTACAACCTTGTTAGACGGGTGTGAAGTTCCTTTCATAAAAGTAAGGATTCTCTTGCCAGGAAACTAATTCAGTGAAATTATGTTTTTCAACGTGTGATTTTAAAGTTATTAAATTTTAGTACCGTCTCAATTGAGCAATCCGACTGGAGAAGTACCTCCGCCCTACAGAATACAGGGGCTATAATAACCGAGGAGAGGGCTAGATCGAGAGAGATAACCCTGGGTCGGCCGGGTGCTAGGGGTATGCCTTTTAACCTCACATTTGGCATTCAAAAACGATCCACAGGCGGCGTGCGTTTTGGTCGGTTTGAGTCCGACATAACCTATTCCACTGGCTCCGGTGGGGGGGTATCCGTAGAGATTTTGCGCACGTAAAATACAAGGGGGCTATAATAACCTCATATAGTGTCCGGTGGTGAGTAGGACAGCCTCTGGCGGTAGAGAACGCGGCTATTACGCAGGAGCCCTGGGTTCGTTCCCCATTCAGTGCAAATATTTGTATGTATAATAATAATAATAAACTACTGAAATCAGAAGTCAATGGCAGGTAGAAAGCGTAAAGATTTTACCCATCATCATATCGACTACTGGGGTAGTCCCTAAGACCCTTCAAACTAACCTCAGCACACTACAAATGCCAAAATCCACCCTTACGCCTATACAGAAAGCCGCCCTACTTAACACATGCCGTCTGACCCGGAAATTTCTTGCTTCACCCACATCACATTAACACTTTTGTTTTCTTGTTCTATGTTTCACACTTGGTTAAGACCCGTGTGTCTCTTACTGTACCCCTATTAACCAAAAGGGAGATGTTTTATAAAAACTATAAATATAATAATAATAATAATAATAGAAGATCTGGTCGTGCCTTGGAGAGTACGTTAAGTCGTCGGTCTTGGTTGTTACACCAACATCTATAGCAGTCATTACGGGTAATTGTAGCCCAAAAAAGTTCAACAACTGGCCTTACTGTATTGCTTCGATATTCCCTTTGGGTTGTAGAGGTCGCAGTCGCTTTACGGAAAATATCGTAGTTTAGCCAAAACTGCAGCTGCACTGGTAAAGCGGACCCCAGACTCTGTGGTGAAAGCTTCGGTTATTCCCGGCGGTGAACCTATTCACCACTATACTAAACTATTCACAAAACCTCTCCAGTGAGTGGAGAGTTTTTGTGCTGTTGGTGGGAAGACCAAAAGCTTGTCCTGCTTTGTCTTTGTACTGACGACACAGAAACTCTCTGTCAGGGTTAGCGACACAATTGTGTCTCCACTTTTTTTTTTATACCACTTAGTTGGCAGACAAGCACACGGCCCAGCTGATGGAAAGTAGTTACCGTGGCCTATGGATGTCTGTAACACCAGAGGAGTCACAGTCGCGCTGCCAACCCTGTAAGCACAGAGTTTCTGTGCCGTCAGTAGAAGACAAATCAGGACAAACCTTTAGTCTTCCCACAGACGGCACAAATTCTCCAGTGAGCTCTGGCTACCCTACTCACCGCTGGGAACACAACTCGAAGTTATTATAACCGCGGTATTCTGTAGGGCGGAGGTACTTCCCCAGTCGGACTGCTCAATCGGGCGGAAATACCGCCGTGTCCTACCTCCTTAAATACCCTGGTGCTACACACGTCGATAGGCCGTGGTAATCACTCTTCATCAAGTGGGCCGTGTGCTTTCTACCACCTAGGTACTATAAAAATACTAAAACAAAACAACACAAGCTAACGAATCGTGATTTTGAAGATTTAATTACCTCATGAAAACATACGTAAATTTGGTTCTTATAGATCATAGTTAATACTTACCAAAGTGGGCGTCGGAGGTCGATGAACGACCTCCGCCCCCCATGAGCGCCGGCCTGGGGGTGACAGGTGAAGCCGCCTGTCACCCTTGCAGAAGCAGGCCGCGGCGGCGGCGCGCGTGGCGCGCCTCCCCGTTTCCGGGGACGAGTTGGGGACTCTGTGGTCCCCACACCCGAGAAGAGGGCCAGATCGTGAGAGATGGCCCTGGGTCGGCCGGGGTGCGAGGGATATGCCTGTCAACCTCACCTTCGGCAACCGAAACGACCCACAGACGGCGTGCGTTTTGGTCGGTTCGAGTCCGACATAACCTCCTTCACCGGCTCCGGTGGGGAGGTATCCGTGGGGATTTTGCGCACGTAAAAAAAAAAAAAAAAAAATACTTACCAAAGTATTAACTCTCTCTCTTTCTATTCGAATTGAAATCGTGCATTTTAAAAACATGGCGTATATCAATCGGTCTTCAGGCTTAAAAATCATGCCTTTAGAAAGTATTAAGATATTACATTATCGTACTAAACAATGTGATAAAGTCCATTCTAGGAAACAGGATCATCTGTATTGTAAAAGTTCGGCTTGAGTTCGCTAGAGGGCGCTGAGTCGCCACAAACTACTTTATCCGTGTGGTGACGGAGAAAGAATACAGGTATCACCACCCCATCTCATCCAACAGGTGTTACAAGAGCAGACCAACAGAAAAAATATGCAGACACTGCGAAAGAAGGAAAACTCGAAATAAAACCCTGTACCAAGCCGTCTGGCCAGTGTGGATTCAGTAGGCCAAAGCCTCCCAACATAGAGACTATATCCAGTAGTGGATTGCAATTCGAGCGGAGTCCTGAGGATGGTTGGTGAACGCCTTGATGCTTGATCCTGGTTGGTAGGTTTATCGAGCTAGTGTGCGGAGTGCTGTTATGTATACCTACTTTCATTTTATTTGTTATACTAACATAGTCTATAAGTTATATTGTTACTAATACTATGGATCTCTGGTCTGAAATTAACTACTTGATAGATTGAAATTTGTCTCGTTTCTTCCTTATTGTCTTTATACTACGAGGGTGCGTTTTTAAGTTCGCGGAATAGGTGGGAAGATTATTAGTGAGGGTACTTACCAAAATTTTTACGAAATAAGCAACTCGTTATTAGTATAAATACCAAGTTTTATCGTAATTAGGTCATTAGCTTTTGCACTTATTAAAAAAAAATCTTAGAAAAAGTAGCAATTACTACCTTACGTCCTTGTAAAATGTAGTGATAATGTTATTATTGTGTGATGTGACTCATATTGCGTTTTGTTTGGGTCATAATAACACTTAAAAAAAATCCCAAAACATCTCAAAATATGTTAGTTAAAACACAACCCATAATAACTAAATCAACATCTTATAACATCTTAAGTGAGATGTGTAAACTGTGTAAAGCTAGAAAGTGTATTGTCCAATAAAATCAGAAACGCTCATGTGTGTAAAATAATGTATTGATCACGAATCACGAACGCCATTATAATTCGAACTGCATTCGATCACCATGCTCTCATGGGGCACATAAATCTAAACGGCATAACGGTACAGTATTCACCATTCAAATTTATTACACAGACAGACCAGATAATATTTTTCAAAAACATATTTCAGTAATATTATACTCATAGTATTGTGTTACTGAAATACGATTATTGTTTTTAAGTATCTTGCTAACCGATGCGGAAAGCTACTAGCTGGAATCCAGTCTTTTCGTTTGCAAAAGTTGGTCTTTTTCTTTCCCTTTGTTTGTTTCTTGGACTTGTAGATCACTGTATCACCTGTAGGTAAATGATGATGTGGTCCATGTATGATTTGAGATTTACATGGTTTTTCACATTAATAGTGTAACACACCGGGATCTTAACCATGCTTTTTATTTGTGTCAATCCGTGATCGTAGCACTTGTAACAGTGTCGAAATATCGGTTACTACTAGAAACAAATGAAAAACATGGTAAATATCCCGATGTATGTTATGGTGCCACCTCATTGGGCGTTTGTTCATTTGGCAAAATATTTGACGTATATGCAAATATGCAATTATAGATAAATATAATGTACTTCACAAAAAAGTATTCACTTCAAAGATGTGTCATATGTAATTGTCAGTTTGTCTACTGTAAAATGTACTGTCCGAAAAGAATAATAAAACCAAATAACTTGCCAATTGTATGTATTTAGCCATATTGGTCAAATAAGCAATAACCGTGGTAATTTCTTTCACTTTGCACTGCCCGCGGGAAATTTCGATCCCGTTCACGCATGGGAACCTATTCCCGGGATAAAAAGTAGCCTATGTGTTAAGATAAGATGAAATTCATTGATTCGTAAGGATATTGTATAAAAGTTGTTACGAAGTTGGTTGTACATAATATTCTGCTGTCTCCAGCGTACAAATATTGAAAGGTTGTAATACAAATTTACATAATGTCAGCATAAAATTAATAATAATAACATTCTACAACATTCTACACAACGCTATCTAGACCCATGGTAAGCATAGTTTAACTAGCTTGTGTTATGGAATCTAGAATACGGATAAACATACTTAAATACTTTTTTTTTTGTAAATACATGCATATTATACATAGAAACACCCAGACCAATGCAAATACCCATAGTCATGCGTACAAATATTTGCAGCGAGTGGGGATCGAACCCGCGCCTCCTGTGTAGCAGTCGCGTTCACAACCGCCACGCCACAGAGGTTAGTCTACACTGTAATCTATTCTAGAACCAAATTTCAGCCAGATCCATCTAAACATACAAACATATTCACAAACTTTCACATTTTGCATAATATTAGCAGGAAGTAGGATGATATTTTTTTTTCTGTCTATACCACGATATCTATTAAAAAGGACTGATAAGTTGCCTAGTGGTATGGGTAATGAACGGTTCGATCCCAGGTTTTACCATGGCACACACCAATGAGTATTCGATGCTTTTCGAAGTTATGTGTGTATTTATCGCAGGTTTATAAGTGCCCGGTTAATGGCAATAGGCTCGCCACCTATTACATTGGGACCTGAACATAAACTGGCGAAATGTGGGTGCTAGCACTTCTGCCTACCCCTTCGGGGATATAGACGTGAGTTTATGTTATGTTATGTGTTAATTATTAAATTAACATATACCTTGGAGTTTCTCATAATATTCTAGAACAATTGCCAAATTTGCTCACATTAAAAGACGCCCTTCCCCATTAGAAGGCTAGTTAAAGACCACAAATTTAATATATTCTTTGTTATTATACTCGTTATACAAAACGATACAAACACATTATCACACTACAAAACAATTAACAAACCAGTTTTAGTTACCCTTTAACAGATTAAGGTACACAATAGGTACCAAATTGTCACCACCATCATTGTTAGTACGTTAATCCTGATTAAGGGTATCATTTTAAGAAAAGCTTTTGTTCTTTTTATGATACTTATTGTATTTGGTAGGGAACGCGTGCTGAGAAAGAAAGGACAGGTAGCGGTATTTTGACTAAAGATAGTGTTTTATTTGCAAAGACTTTTAAATGAGGTTTGTTTTGTGGGTTCCGTATTCAAAATGGTAAAAACGGAACCGCGTGCCGCGTGGTTCCCGGCAGAGTAGAATTTGGACCACCCCATCTTTTCTCATGTGGTGTTGTACAAGGCGACTAAGGGATAGGGCTGTTTAACATCAGACAGATATATACAGCCCAGACTCAGCCTCAATGCATGGCTTGAGTCAACAATAGTGCACGGAAGACGGAAATAGGCTCACCCCCTATTACGTGGGACCGAATTCAATGATTGGTGAAATGTGGGTGTTAAATCACCTCTGCCTAACCCTCCGGGGATAAAGGCGTGATTTTATGTATGTATGTAAAAACGAAACCGTATTACCGGTAGTTCTATTTGTCGGTCTGTCTGTCAGTCACCAGCCACCGTAATAACATACATATAATCACGCCTTTATCCCCGGAGGGTTAGGCAGAGATCATTAAATTCGATCCCATGTAATAGGTGGTGAGCCTATTGACGTCATCCAACCACAACTATTATTGAGTCGAGCCTTGCATCTGAGGCTGAGTCTGGGTTGTATATATCTGTCTGATGTTAAATAGCCAACCTTAGTCGCCTTGTACGACACCGCATGGAAACCGATGGGGTGATCCAAATTCTACTCTGCTGGGAACCACACGGCTAACTAGACGGTTGGAATTTTCACAAATGGCATTTCTGTTGCCGCTATAACGAAATAAATAAGTATACGGAACCCTACGTGCGCGAGTCCGATTCGCTATTGGCAGATTTTGTTTGTAAATTTGACAGTGGTAATTATAGACAGTTTTATGAGCGGTAAGGAAGATTCGTTTAAGTTCTGTCCACCATTACGTTATCTATCTTTAGATTTTGACTATTTTAGTCTTACCTATTGAAAGTAATATCAGCAGTCACTCTTTTGTAAGATTTTGTGATTTCCCGTGATTTATTACACTTTTTGGTCTTTGTCAATACATTGTCTTTGTCAATACAAAGACCAAAAAATTCAAAATGGTAAATAACTTTTATCATGTGATTTTCTGTTTAGTGGAGATTATAGTGGAGTAGGACACGACGGTATTCCCGTCTCAATTGAGCAGTCTGACTGGGAAAGTACCTCCACCCTACAGAATACTAATGCTAAAATAACCACATGTTGTGTTTCCGGTGGTGACTAGGAGCCAGAGCTCACTGGAGAGATTTTATGCTGTCAGTGGGATGACTAAAGGCTTGTCCTGATTATTTGTTCTGGACTGACGGCACAGAAACTCTAGGTTCTTACAGGGTTGGTAGCACGGGTGTAACTCCCCTGATGTTGCACACGTTCATAAGTCACGGTAACCAGATTCCATCAGGTGGGTCGTATGCTTGTTTGCCACCAAAGTTGTATAAAAAATAACAATCTTTGTGACGGTTAATTTAAATGAGAAAATTCGTAGGCCCTATTTCAAATGATGACTACTTAAGCAGATCTGACGCCACGATCATCTTACAGTCATATAAAGTTAAAGACACTTTTATCCTATTAGGCTGTGAAAGTTTGTAAAAACATTTACAAAAAATATAATACATATTTATTTACATTACATTTTACGTACATACATATAATCACGCCTTTATCCCTGGAAGGTTAGGCAGAGTGGGAAAAATCACCCACATTTCACCAATATTTGTATTCGGTCCCACGTAATAGAGAGTGAGCCTACTGCCGTATTTCGGGCACTATTGTTGACTCGAACCATGCATCTGAGGCTAAGTCTGGGCTGTATATATCTGTCCGATGTTAAACAGCCCTATCCCTTAGTCGCCTTGTACGACACCACATGGGAAGAGATGGGGTGGTCCAAATTCTACTCTACCGGGAACCACGCGGCGTATTTATTACTCAATCACGTTCAAAAGGGCTGATCGGATCTGGCTAAAATTATAATCTGGAAAAACAAATAGGCTACAACCTTTCATCCTTGAAATAGGTTCCCATGATGGTTGGATGGTGAATAGCCCTACACCTTATTCACCTTATAAAACACCACGATAAGATTGATGACCATTATAATATACTGCTTCACCGGGAATCTCGTAGCAGATTATTATATCAACGTTATTAAAAGTAAAATACTGCATTGAACATAAAAGTCGACGTTTTAATATACTACTGTGATAGAAAATATTGTCATTGTACAAATAAAAACATGATAATAATTAAAATAGACTATATGAGGCGCCATAAAATCCTTTTGCGGTTTGATCTAGAATTACCTTCATGCTGGTACGTAGGTATACAGTAGTGGCATCCCCCGAGGGGGCTGTCTTGAAAACTCTGGCATCTGAGTCCGACATAACCATAGGGATTTCAATGCACGAAAAAAAGGAATGAAATGCAGATATAAAAAGGAAGATATGCCTGGATGTAATTCGTTTATTTATTGAACCTTTTCCTAAATATTTTAATTGGGGTTAGCTTTCAAGTCAAACTAAAATAATAATAATAATGAATAATAAATATTCCACGACATTCTACACAACGCTATCTAGACCCATGGTAAGCATAGCTTAACTAGCTTGTGTTATGGGATCTAGAATGCGGATTAACATACTTAGATACTTTTTTTTTTTTGTAAATACATACATATTATACATAGAAACACCCAGACCAATGCAAATATACATATTCAAGCATACAAATATTTGCACTGAGCGGGAATCGAACCCGCGCCCCCTGCATAGCAGTCGAATGCTCTACCGCTACGCCACCGAGGTCAAGATGCGGCTAAACTTCGATATTTTCCGTGAAGCCATCTGTCCTCCACAACCAATTGGCAATATCAAAGTTCTGTAGTAAGACTAGTTGAACTTTTGAGGGTTCCAAGTAGCCATAACGATTGCCATAGATTTTAAAATTACAACCGGAACCAAGGCTTAACGTGCTCTCTGAGAGACCAATGCAATTACCCATATTCATGCATGCAAATATTCGCACTGAGCGGGGATCGAACCCGTACCTCCACCGCAGCGGTCACGTTCTCTACCACCACGCCACGTAAGCTGTGTATTTCTTTGTTCATTGTGACATATAAAAACAAACATACATGCTTACTTATAATCACTCCATTATCCAGAAGGTTTAGGCAGAGGTGAATTAACACCCACATTTCACCAATCATTGTGTTCGGTACCACGTAATAGGGGGTGAGCCAATTGTCTTCTTTCGTGCATGTATCTGTGCATGAGTCTAAACTGTATATATCTGTCTGATATTAAACAGCCCTATTCCTTAGTCGCCTTGTACGACACCGCATAGGAAGAGTTGGCCCGGCGCAAATTCTACTCTGCCGTGATCCACACAGCCTATATATATGCATGTTAATACAAATCGCAGCATTATAAATACACAAATCGATTGTAAGTGGTATATGCCCTTCTTGAGTCCACCTATTCGTGCTGAGAAAAGCATGTTGTCTCTATCAACGGCGTTTCTCCAACTAATATGACAAGCAATAACTTCATCCTCCCAGTTTGCTTGTACTACAAATACTACACGTGTCGGCTCGGCCATGAATCTCGCTCACTTACACATAAATCAGTTCTAATGCGTCGTATCGGATTAACAGCCGGTAACTGTCTTGTGTCGTACTCGAACCAGCTATCTGAACGAAATGTGTATTATTCGACGTTAGGGTACCGTATAAACGAGGCTTGGAGTTGATAAAGACGCTTTTCGGCGCTAACTGTGAGTTATGGACTGGAGAGTTACCGTTCTATTTTCAAATTCTTAATTGTAAAGATGTACACATGCCTTTTTGAGGAGGCCTCTGTTCAGCAGTGGACTATGATAGGCTAATCAATCGATCGATTGAATCATGCCTTTTGCCTGTAAGATAAGCGAAGAAGATTCAGCCCGCTTAATTTTTTTTTCTACAATATTTATACACTTTATGGCATAATTACACTGTGTTATCTAGACTATAATTTGTGGTGATGATATACTTTATACATTATTGAAAGGATTATTTAAAGGAAGGCGGACATAGTAGCAACTGTAGCCAAGAATTGCAAGGAACATTGTCAGTGGAATGTCAAAGGCTTGTCCTGATTGTTTCTTCTGTATTGACAGCACATAAAATTTCTGTTCTTACAGGGTCTGCAGCATAGGTGTGACTCCCCTAGTGTTGTTACACGTTATTAGGTCACGGTAACCACTTTCCATCAGGTGGCTTGTGTTCTTGTCTGCCACCTAAGTTGTATAAAAAATAACGATGTGGAAGACATGATGTCAGTTCAATTCTTCTTCAAAGCATCTTCGTATTCATAATAATGTAGAAGCTTAACTCCACTTTAAGAAACAAAAACAATCTGGACCAACTATGCACATAAATAAATAAAACAACCTATACAACGCAATGTAGGACCAAGGTAAGCATAGCTTAACTAGAATGCTTAGATACTTCATTGTAAATACATACATACTAGGAGCACCCAGACCAATGCAAATATTCAATTCATACATACAAATATTTGCACTGAGTGGGAATCGAATCCTGCGTAGCAGTCGAAACAGTCTACCACTAAGCCACAGTGAACAACTATTATGTGGTTTTCTCACTAATATTGTGTGCAAGCTAGTATTTTAGATAGTGTACAAACCCCTTTATAAAACACATTAAAATCGAAATCAATAAATTTAAAATATACTATAATATTTTTTAATAAAAATTAACAAGACCTGTTTAAACTATTAAAAAGTCATTTTAAATTTATACACAGCGTTAAACAGCATTAATATATTTAATGTGAAATGTATATTATCTTTACATTTAACATAATGTTATTATAATTTGTAGCTACCAGTTTGTTTGTCCAGGAATTCTAGATTAGAAACAATTTCAAATAAACTAGATTCTATTGCAACTTGCGTCGGTACTCGGTAGCTAAGTGGTCGGTAGAATTGCGATCGAAAGATTTTGGGTTCGAATCCTGGAAGTTACGCTACCGACGTGAACCAACTGCTAACACAAACAATTTACCTTAGCTGGATGGAGAATATTAGAAATTTTGTATACCAATGGGTAAGGTTTAAATAAACTACTTTGATTAATGAAATTCACCTTTAATTTGGTGAATCAAAATAAATTAAAACTTAAAGTTACTTACCATTAAATTGATACTGTTGTACATGTTAGTACAGTCAACATCACAGTGACAAGACCCTAAGCAATCCAATCATTATACACATAGGAAATTACAAAAAAAAATTGTTCATCTGTTTTGGAGATGAACTTCTCCAAAAAATGAATGGAAAGAAATTAAGTATATACAAGTATAGGTATTTAAACTATCATGGTCACTCACATCAGGTAAATATCCCGTTTATTCTGATACTGATACTGATACTATATAATTAAGTATAGAAGAAAATAAGTATAATATTTATTTATTTATTCATGGGAAAATATATAACATCGAAATTGGTTTGCGTAGTAATTTTATTATGGAACATATATCACAATTTGTCCACGGCTTATTTAAACATTCAAATTTGGGCAATTTCAACTGTCGATGTCAAAACATTATCGATTCTGCCAGTTGATAAATTCTCTATACCCATTTATAAAAGGTTTATAGCAGACTCTTCTTCATACTATAAGGACGATTTTCGTTTGATAGTGGCGCAGACTACCTATAGTCTGGTCTATATGGGACGATCATTAGATTATAATCTATGTCTCTTTATAAAATAGATTTTTTTATATTCTACAACATTCTACACAATCTAGCTATCTAGATCCACAATAAGTAAAAGTCCCGAACCTTTGTATAATTATCTATACACCTTGATTTTTAAGTCGTTTCGAATAAAAAGATATTGACCACAGTTTTAATAGAAAAATCATCTGGAAATATTAATTTTGTTATATCATATATTCATATGGTTGTCTGGAAGAAATTGTGTAAAGCGATAAGCCCGTCCTTTGTACTGTTCGTCTTCTCATATTTCTGTAACATTAATATTGTAATTGGCGTACAATAAAGAATATAATAATAATTTAAAAAAAATATATCTCTCTCTGCCAGTGGTGAGGATACAACACGATTCTTGCCAGCTTCCTAATGCTTCTTATGCTCCATGACAAACTATATCGAGGTAAATCTTTCTTCCGGCTTCCCTTTTGGTATTTTTCATTCTTCGCCACTGCTTTCTGCTCTGTCTACGCTTTTGAGGATTTACACCTTCAAAAACGTTCTGGTAAAGTATTTTCTAAATCACTCCTTAAGAAACTAAACGTTACCCAAACCGAAAACGTAAAAATGTTAACCAATACCGTTACGAAACATGCGTACAAACCATTATCTCAATAACGACATATTAGGTACAGTCGGCATAATAAATATCCTCTACACCGGCACCAATAAATTTATTGTATAAAATTGAGATGTATAAAGATCTAATCTCGAGAAGAGATTTATGTACAAAATAGATTTATTTTTCAAAAAATGTCGTATGTATGGATTTAGTAAAGTTGCCGGATGAGTTACTGGTGCGGGTTGAACGGAATTAGGTTATCTTTTATTTTTTTAAGTATTTTAATTTGAAATGTTGCCTACGTTCGTACGGGCCGTTGCCATGAGAGTGTTTTAATTCATATATTTTATGTTTGTGTTGAGAAGATTTTTTATTAAATTACTCAATGGTTTGAGAAAAGAAGATATTGGACAACTTTAGTTTTTAGAGCATAAAGAGCAAAAAATACGGTAAGGACCGATTACGGACTTATCGTTTTTTTTTATAGAAAACCGAGTTAACAATAACTCACAGCCATATCTACCGGAGGTCTTATTTCCACAAACGAGTCCCAGAGTGGAAGACTCTGATTCTAGCTCAATGATATTATTCTAGTTTTGGCTCCCTTGTAATTGTATAAATGTCTTCAGTTGATTTAGAAGTTTGATTTTTTTCACAGCTGCAAGAAGTTACATACTTATTCGATATTAACTTCTCCTTTTGCTTCTGACAAAAAGTTCTTAACAAACAAACAGATACTGCTTAGGGTCCTAACTAACTCATCCTTTCTACTCATAACACCTTTCCCTAAATCCATCTTCTCAATCACCATACCTTTTATAAATCGGTCCTTGTTTGTACCCCTTGTAGTATAAAATAACAAGCACCCGATAATGTTTTGGCAATTAACGCAATCATAATGTACACATACTTTGATTTGCCTGATTTTTCGACTAGGTTACCCTGGCCGTGGTCATAGACTGACTGGCTCAGTGGTACACGAGCGATCGCGTTTATCCCCTTAAACATCATTGTATATCATGGAACGCGAGAGTTTAAAAGTTAGTTTAACAAACACCCGTCCTGTACATATTACCAATGACCCGTGACCCACGATTAACACTTTATTGTTATCATATTGAGGTTCAAGACGGCCCACGTCACTCTGTCAAGTTTTCGACTCCGACTGCTATCGCTTCTATATTTCAACACTGTGGTTCTAACGTCACTCTTGTTCGACACTTCAACCTTAGGAACTCGATATTTGTAATTTGTTTTCGAGTTGTATAGTCACGGTTGTATGTCACTTAAAGGTTAGGCAGAGTTGTGATAGTTATGTATTTTCTAGGTATGTATTTAGTATTCACTATTTTACACTTTTTTTTTATACCACTTAGTTGGCAGACAAGCACACGGCCCACCTGATGGAAAGTGGTTACCGTGACCTATGGACGTCTGTAATACCAGAAGAGTCACAGTCGCGCTGCCAACCCTGTAAGTACAGAGTTTCTGTGCCGTCAGTAGAAGACAAAGCAGGACAAGCCTTTAGTCTTCCCACTGGCAGCACAAATTCTCCAGTGAGCTCTGGCTACCCTACTCACCGCTGGGAACACAACAGGAAGTTATTATAGCCGCAGTATTCTGTAGGGCGGAGGTACTACCCCAGTCGGACTGCTCAATCGGGCGGAAATACCGCCGTGTCCTACCCCCTAATATAATATATACTATTTTACGCTAATAGATATTTTGTCGTCTCCATGGTAGTGCTGAGCATTGGCTATGAAAAGATCTCATAAAATTTCATCCAATTAAGTAATAAAAAGCGGGTTCTCATCATCATTACTATCGTGCCTTGGAGAGCACGTTAAGCCGATCGGTCCCGGTTGCTATACGAGTACAAACATCTATGGCAGTCGTTACGGCTAGTTGGAGCCCTAAAAAGTGTAACAACTGGTCTAACTTCAATGCTTCGACATCGCATTTGGGTTGTGGAGGTCAAATTGCAGTCACTTCACGGAAAATATCGAAGTTCAGCCAAATCCACAGTTGGACCGAAAAAACAAAAGCTTCGGATGCGACTGGTATTAACGCAAAATGATGAAGAAGTCTCATCATCATTAGTTTTTTAACAAAGTCATTCGTTTTATAAATAATTTTACTTTGCATTATTTGATTAAATTAGACTCGACAACAGGTACAGATAGTTCAGTTGGTAAAGTGTTCTCACTAGAAACGAATTGTTGTAAGTACAAATGTCATCCTATGATATATTGTCATATTTCCAATTTAAACATCAAATCAAAAATAAGAGCATACAGATCCCAGGATGAAACAAAAATAAATATAAACTCCAGTTGAAGCCCAGCTTCGTAAAAGCAATATCAAATTAGTAGTCCGTTGTTAATAAAATTAGGAAGTTATCGTCGATATAAAGTATTTGATGTCTCGAAGTGACTTTTTATCTATTTTATTTCCTTGTCGATAATGTTTAATGTATAAACGATGTGAATCGGGCATCGCGCCAACGCTAAGACATCCGCGAACCCGATGGGGTTTCTGATGTGTTCATCGAGACGAGATTCACCATATATGGTTGATTATGGGACGCAGTAAACTGCGAAACAATAGGCGTATTTATTGGTACGTCATTTGCCGCAAGAATGCGCTTATGATTTACAACATGTGATTAAGTGGTAGTAGCGTAATTTCGATGTCGACAGGTTGCCAGTTCGAAGCTGCTTCTAGCATTAAACTTTTTTTATGTATAAAAAGTCTGGTAGAAATTGGTGCCACAGATTTAGAGTAAATTAGATGTCACGTGTGCTTTATACATAATGAAGCTACATTAAAAACGTTTATATTGCAATCGCAGTTGTAAGCCGGCACTGGTTAACAGGTCAGGTTTAAACTTTCCACTTTTGATTAGGGGGTCATACGGCAGTCCTTATCGTGCAAGCCAAGTTAAACTAAATAATTGAAAGGAGGAAGTTAAAGAACGAATACCGGGCTCCAAACTGTTAGCTTTAGATATAACTGATATTGAAGATCATGGTGACAATGAAAATACAACGTGTGCATTAATACCATACCATTTTATGAATATCAACATGTCATATTTGAAGTGAAAACTTCTTTAGACATTTTTCGTATTTTTGAGATTGGAAAAACCCTTTATTGTCTTAAACAGACGGCATTTTTATATCGCCGGTACAGTTCTGATACGACATCAGCACATTCGGTATAGGTACGCAGTACTCAAAGCCAAGCTTTTGCACTGCGTGTGGAACACTGTCATGGACTGGCTGCCATATCTAGCTCACACTAAATCTATGACTCCCTCAGTGCAACAAATCTCGCTAGCTTTTCCAAGTAAACTAAATGTTTGTGTCACGTCTATTGGGTGATAAATTGCTCTCGTTTTAAACTTTAATTTTAACTTTTATGATTGAACTGATGCTTCGATGATGGTTTATACAAGATGAGATTACCTTTATAGTGTAGTGCATTCAATTCCGTAGACAATTTTAAACTGCAATTTTTGACCTGAGTTTTACTTTATGCTTCTAAGTATACTACCATGAAATATTAACTATTTAATAGTTAATTATTTGTGTTTGTACTTTGGAAATTAACTTTAAAAGATCCAACCAAGTAGGGTTATGTTAAATAATAATATTTGTGATGGACGCGAAAATTACTGTACAGATTTTGATGAGGTTTTTAAGTAGAAAGTTCTTGATTATTTGCAATTGATTGAGTTGATACGAATATTGTCTGATAGTCAATATCAGACAGCACTTCTCTACTTATTATTTATTAAGTCTTAACCTTGTAGAATAATCTGAACGTATTATTGTACATACTTTTAATATTAAAATATTGTCGCCCAAAGTCTGACGTTGAACGATGTATCCAATTAAAATTCTGCAACGAAGCATAACTTTCATTATATTTATTATGATTTAAACAGTTCTATAATGTGTGTCTTCCTAAACTTAAAACTATTGCAGCACTATTGTTTCCATTTATACCACAAAGGTAGCAAACAAGCACACTGCCCACTTGATGTATACTGGTAACAGTGGCCTATGGATATTTGCTATACCAGTGGCGTTATACTCATACTCGTATTATAAATACGAAATCTTAAATGGAGGGCCATAGGCTCAATTACACTCAAATGGCTGAACAGATTTGGCTGAAATTTAGACTAGACTTTTCGAAGTTATGTGTGTATTTATCGCAGGTTTATAAGTGTCCGGTTAATGGCAATAGGCTCGCCACCTGTTACATTGATACCTAAACATATATTGGCGAAATGTGGGTGCTAGCACCTCTGCCTACACCTTCGGGGATATAAGAGTCACTTTATGTTATATTATGTTATGCTATGAAGAATTGAATAGAAAAGGTACCTAAGGGAAAAATCACGAATTCGTATCCCGCCTGAACCGTTTCTTTTTTTTATATCTTAATCGATTAGAATGGCAACCGCGGTAGCCTAGTGGTATGGGTAATGGACTGCTGAGACGAGGTCTCGGGTTCGATCCCAGGTTTTACCATGGCACACACTAACGAGTATTCGATGCTTTTCGAAGTTATGTGTGTATTTATCGCAGGTTTATAAGTGCCCGGTTAATGGCAATAAGCTCGCCACCTATTCCATTGGGATCTAAACATAAACTGGCGAAATGTGGGTGCTAGCACCTCTGTCTACCGCTTCGGGGATATAGGCATCCGTTCGGACACTCTTTTCTCTATCGCACGTGTTTCCTTCTTCCTACAGTACCGGGTCATTTAAGCGGGGCGTGAAAAAGCATATGATGAGGCCGTCAAGCTGAGTGTCACCATTGTCACACGGTATGTGTAAGTAATAAGTAGTAATCTTTTCTGGATCTTTGCCTTCAGCTTACCATCAGGCAAGGCGAAGTCCAATTGACGTGTCCTATGTAAAAAAAAAAAAATGTATGTATGACTAGAATGAAATAGTCTGGAATACCACATTGCGTACTTTTCATTCTTGAAATGGGTTCTCACAGGCAGAGTCACGGCTGCATCTTATATATACTTAACAGTTAGCTACATACATATTGGTTCGCCATTGCTGTCGATGCTAAAAAAAAAAAGTGATTTTCTATGACGTAATAAAGCTTTACTAAACAAAAAAGGAAAAAATTCAACAAAGCGGAGGATTAACCGACTCTAAAAAGCCTAAGACGCAGTCGAATAATAAAACTATCTTGACAATTATTAGTACAATACAAACAGAAGCATAATAAGATCTAACTGATAGTATGGGTTAGGTAAGCCTGAAGCTTAATACATTTTCTAAGGTTATTTACAACTTCAGTGTTGCAAGGCTTAGTAGGACAAAAATATTTACCTTGGTGGTATAAAAAAAATGCATAAGGCGTAAGGCATGGTTAAAGAAAAATTTTACGTTTTTTTTTTATTTTATTTATTTATTCATTCATAACAACTTTTAGATTGTGTTGAATTTTGAATTACATTGTATTAAATTATAGGAAGAATAGTAATTAATGAGGCATGTCATGCAAAAATTATACAAAAAAATAAACCATTATCAATGTCAATCATAAATGTCAATGTGAAAATAAAGTTAAATATCATAGTATCAATATTATCTTATATACCTACCTACCTACATAAACAGCATATACATTACAATTCCAGTCAATTAGGTACAGTTCATAATGTCATCTAAATAATAATAATAAAAATTTATACACTTAACATTTGTTTGACAGACAAGCACACGGCCCACATAATGGAAAGTGGTTACCGTGGCCTATGGACGTGTGCAACACCAAGGGAGTCGTACTCGCGCTGCCAACCCTGTAAGCACAGAGAGTTTCTGTGCCATCAGTGTAAAAGATAAAGCAGGACAAGCTTTAGGTCTTCCGACTGACAGCACAAAAACTCTCCAGTGAGCTCTGGCTACCCTACTCACCACCGGGAATACAACACGAGGTTATTATGGCCGCGGTATTCTGTAGGGTGGAGGTCCTTCCCCAGTCGGCCTGCTCAATTGGACGGATATACCGTCGTGTCCTACCTCCTCCTCCGTAGAAACACAATTTGATTTTGAGCCTATAAAGCTATTAGTTATCTGTATAAGTCATACCGCGTGGTTTCCGGCAGAGTAGAATTTGAACCAACCCATCTCTTACCATGCGGTGTCGTACAAGGTAACTAAAGGATAGAGCTATTTAAAATCAGACAGATATAAACAGACTAGACTCAGTCTCAAGTGCAGAGCTTAAGTCAACAATAGTGTCCGGAAGACGGCAATAAGCTCACCCCCTATTACGTGAGACCAAATACCATTATTGGTGAAATGTGTATGTTAAGTCACCTCTGCCTATTATGCACGTGCCCAAGGTTACTTGCAAGAAATCGCTTCAGCGATATGGCCGCCCATTGTACCTTAAACTGTATACATGCTACCTATTTGTCCTACTGTAAATCTGTAGGTTTACAATAAAGAATTATCTATCTATCTATCAACGTGGAGCCGTGTTCAATACTGCTGTTTAGATTAAGTGTCACTAAACGCTCGATAGGTGGCGTTGACATCTAATTAAATCACGCTATGGTTTCGTTCACACTCATGGTATTTAATAATCAACGAACAATGTATTATTGAACAATATTATACCACCAATTCCGGTGAAGTTTGTGGTTTTATTGCACCCTACCTTCATCACACCCGGACTAGTAGTGTTGTTCCACCGCAAATATCGGCACAAGGCTCATAATGATCAATGATTGGTGAAATATGGATGTTAATTCACCTCTGTCTAACCTACCGGAGATAATGGCGTGATTATATTATGTATGTACGCAACTCACGCCTAATACCTATATATTTGAAAGAAAGTTAATTTTTGAATTTTCTTACATAAATATGCAAATATTTTCGTTAGTGCTCCGTAGTTATTTGTTAATCTTTCAACGTCTAAAATCTCAATATTATTCATAATCATCAGATATACCTATTTCAAAATGTAACAGAACAGATATTTTTTTAAAAGGTATATACTAAAAGCAATTAACACATAGTTTTAATTTTTTTAAGTTAAGTTTTTAATTATGTAACAGTTTAGAAATAATAAAATACTACCCAGTCCTAGTAAATAACATAAACTTAAACATAATCTATTTCCATAACACACCCTTACCACAAATACATATCCAATGGCCCCACACTAGGCAAGCCTGTCCAGTGGGTACCTAATACCATAACTACCATAATAAAATAACACAACATAATTTTTTTTCAACTGCAATGACTGATCACAAAAATAACAAAATAAAATTAAATTCAAGAAGAGTGCCTAACTAAACATGCAAAGAAACCAAAGTAAATAAAAATGAACAAAATGATTGTAGTTAACAAAATGAATAAAATGTTCTGACGGAGACCACCAAGGAACGTAAAATAATTAAGTTTCCACAAATACGCTACCTGTTGACTTCAAAACTATCCTATTCACAATATTTCATTGAATTCTGTCCAGCAGTTTTATGGCGGATTATCTCGTACATCACAATAGCACGAAGATTTTTACTAAGATTACAGTAATTACTAAAAGAACGTATTACCACAACATATTTTATAAATGTATGCAAAAGTTACAGAATATACAAAAGCTCCGATGAATGCCAGTTCGAAAGAGTTAGTCGGGATTTGATGGATATGCCTTCGGTAACTTACGATCTTCCGATGGCGTGCGTTTTAGTCGGTTCAAGTCCGATATAACTTCCCCACCGGCTTTGGTGGGGGTATTTATCGCACGATAAAAAAAGAATACATAAAAGCAATGATATCCAATTGCCATCTTCCATTCTTTACTTAATGGACCTATAGTAGTTGACTGTTGAATGCAAGCATCTCCTTATATGTCTATCTTAACTACCGTTATCAGGTCGCATTTGTAAATAATGTTGGTTTTATTATTTATGAGTGGTTATTTTTTTCTTTTAGAAGTTTATTTTTATTTTTTTGTATTTATTATTTATAAGTGCCTGGTTAATGATAATAGGCTCGCCACCTATTACATTGGGACCTAAACATAAACTGGCGAAATGTGGGTGCTAGCATCTCTGCCTACCCCTTCGGGGATATAGGCGTGAGTGTATGTTATGTTATGTTATTATTTATATTTATTTAGATAATCTTCCGTGTAAAATTTTAAATTTATTTTGTGTATATGTAAAATAGTAAACATTAATTAAAAATGTTCACAAATTAGCTTATATTCAGCATTAGCTTCTCATTTTGCATCTTTATCTCGTAATAAAAGATTCACAAGGTCAGATTTAATATGGATGTGACATTATTGTTCCATTTTGAAGATTATTGTCTCAAAAATATAAGAACAAAAATGGTTGGTAGACATTTTTATCTTACCACAATATTAACCGGTACATATTATATAATTACGCCTTATCCCCGGAGGGTTAGGCTGAGGTGAATTAACACCCACATTTCACCAATAATTTAATTCGGTTCCACATAATAAGGGAACAGAACCTTTTGCCGTTTTAGGGGCACTATGGTTGACTCGAGCCATGCATCTGAGGTGGATTCTGGGCTGTATATATCTGTCTGATGTTAAACAGCCCTATCCCTTAGTCGCCTTGAACGACACCGTTTGGGAAGTCCAAATTCTACTCTGCTGGATGCCACGCGGCTTTATTGACGCAATCACTGTTTAGGTATTTAGTTCAACGAAACAGTAAGCTAACTAAATGACTAGGGCGTTCATAAAACGCAGGCATTTCAGTCAGAAAAGTCTTCGTCCATTATATATTTTTAAGGAGGTAGAACACGGCGGTATTTCAGCCCAATTGAGCAGTCCGACTGGGGAAGTACCTTCGCCCTTTAGAATACCGGGGCTATAATAACTTAGTGTTGTGTCCCAGCGGTGAGTAGTGTAGCCAGAGTTCACTGGAGAATTTGTGCTGTCAGTGGGAAGACTAAAGGCTTGTCCTGCTTTGTCTTTTACACTGACAGCACAGAAACTCTGTATTTACAGGGTTGGCAGCGTGACTGTGACTCCTCTGGTGTTACAAACGTCCATAGGCCGCGGTAACCACCTTCCATCAGGTGGGCCGTGTGCTTATCTGCCACCAAAGTGGTATAAAAAAATAAAATAAAAATCTTAAGTAACTTATGATGAAGGTTACCGCGTGACCCCCACCGCCGCGCCGTTCTCTCCCAACCTAATCTAACAGTATGTGGGCGCGTGGTGTTTTCGAACTCGCTTCTCTCGCTACTACAGCATTCATATCCTTAAATGGCTTCGATCTGGAACACATACCTATCAACATTTTGACCAAATTGATTGTAAAGGACACCTCATCCAAGAACATTGACGTGACATATATCGGTATTGAATTCAGTATATATATCCGGACAGATATATACAGCCCAGACTCAGCCTCAGATGCTTGAGACTTTAATCAACAACAGTGTCCGGAAGACGGCATGTCAACAATAGTGACTAGATTACGGCAATATGCTCACTCCCTATTACGTGGGACCGAATACAATGATTGGTGAAATGTGGGTAGTAATTTACCTCTGCCTAATGTATTTATATATGTATATACATATTATATGTATGTACACATATATATGTACCTACACCGTTTTTATACTACGATTTTGGGACAGCCGGTAAATGGTACTCGTAGTAATTGAATTAATTATACATGCTTGTAGGTAAATATACTACAAAAAGCCCTCGACGTTACTTGCCGGGGTAGGACACGCCGTTGTTACCATCCAACTGAGCAGTCCGACTAGGGAAGTACCTCCGCCCTAAAGAATACCGCAGCCAAAATAACCTCGTGTTGTGTTCCCGGCGTTGAGTAGGGTAGCCAGAGCTTACTTGTACTGTCGGTGGGACGACCAAAAGCTTATCCTGCTTTGTCTTTTACACTGACGGCACAGAAACTCTTGTGCTTACAGGGTTGGCAGTGCGAGTGTGACTCCCTTGGTCCCAGTTTCGGACCTTGGTTACACACGTCCATAGGCCACGGAATCCACTTTGCATTAGGTGGGTTGTGTGCTTGTCTGAGAACCAAGTTTTCTTTTACATTTCTTAATTGCCATTATAATAATCTATACAAAATTAACTATTTTCACCTTTGATCAACTGTTGATCGGAATCGCCTCCTTTTGATTGCAAATAATTTATCGATTTAACCAAATACGAAATGCATGTTCTGTATACCATCTAGAATACAAATGATATATTACAAGCATCTTGTTTCCTCTTGTGCCTGCCATGACATTACTTCTCAATGTGAATATTTAACGATGTTATTATTTAAATGTGTGGCAATTTCCATAAGACAGGCTATATTTTAATGTGGCTCTAATATAACTTCAATGTTTACACATATTCTTCAATATCCATATCACACTTGACTATTTTTATAACAGCTTAATCTTGTCTAATAAATACGAACAGTTATAGAGGAAGCGTGAATGCGTTTAGGTAAATACGGGTATTCTGGGGTTTGGTTGAATATTGCCTAATCACGCCATAATGGCTGAACTGTATATGTAAGCAATTGGCCACCGAAATGAAATTGTAATCTGAAAAAACACAAAGGTAACTATTTAGATAATCTGTGACATAGGCTACTGTTTATCCTGATAATACAGTCCTTGTAGGATCGAGATCAGTATTTGAGAGAGAGTATTAGAGATGTCCCTGGCAATTGGTATACCACTGCGTGAGATCAAAAAATATAACTAACAAAACGCATATTGCTGCTTACCCGGCCCTTTCGAAGATACACAAGCATGAGTATCCACATGGTATTTCATTACAAACATGAACAATTTGCAAACAAATAACACTTTCAAAACATCCAATACATTACAAATCATTCACATTTCTATTCAAAATTTTTTCTGATGTTTAATGTCGCGCGCCTACAACCCATCTACAAAAAAAAAAAACAAAAAGCCATGGACGTCACGGGTCCCGAGTAACGGGCGAACCGGACTACCCCAATAAAAAGTGTTCACCGTTTGAAAACTAACTGTCTAGCGGCCAATAAAGCAATTAGTATAACCTTTCTTTCTAATATTTGCGCAAAATTTCTTTTCTGCGAATTTTTGTCGGCGAGCTTTTTAACAATAAGCTGTTGCAGTTGCTTTTTGTATTCTAGTTTTTTAAAGTTGTATTTTGTAATGGTATCATCATCTAATTATTATATTACGAAAGTTTGCAAAAATCGTTTTATTTGGGTTATTTTTATTACTTTGTTTTGTACAGTTATTTGTTTTTTATATTAGTAATGTTGAAAATGAGCCATTACCGTTATCTTTAAGCGTTAACTTGCAATATTAGTGAAATCACTCTAATAATCCCTGTACATATATGATTGAAAAAACAGCAAATCGTGGTCACTGAAAGACTATTAAATTATTTAGAAATAATAAAAATATTTTGAAACAAAACATTTTCAAAATATTACAGAATACCGCGGTTATAATAACTTCGTGTTGTGTTCCCAACGATGCATGAGTAGGGTAGCCATAGCTCACTGGAGAATTTGTGCTGTTAGCGGAATTACTAAAGGCTTGTCCTGCTTTGTCCTCTACACTGACGGCACAGAAACTCTGTGCTTACAGGGTCGGCAGCGCGAGTGTGGCTTCTCTGGTGTTACACACGTCCATAGGCCACGGTAACCACTTTCCGCCAGGTGGGCCGTGCGCTTGTCTGCAACCTGGTATAAAAAAAAAAATAGCGAGGATGAGTCTATCTACATCTTTAAATATCTAGGTACTTATTATATTACCTATAAAGTTTTGGTCATACCAAAAAATACCCTACATATTATAATTTAAAATAAACGAGCAAGTTTTGCTTTTTATGGAAATTAACATTTCCCAATACAAAAATAACACATAATAAATCGTGATATAATCCGGTAAAATTGGTTCTATTTCAAATTACTTATAGCTTTTTTATAAAAAATAAAAAACTGTTAAGGTGTCGTATTTCATCTGGATATTGCCAAACTACATGGTAGGTAGGTATTCCATATTTAAAAAAGTTGTCACTACAAAACTATGGCCATATACCTAATGTGACACCTCATCCATCGTATTCACCTGATATAGCTTCTTCAGATTTCATTCAACTTGTTTCTTTCTGGATATGTAAAATAAACTTGACGCCTTCTAAATAAAGAGAATATCAAGATCAAGTTTTTTTTTTATTGCGGCTGTCCAAGAATGCTTACAGAATTGGAAATGTTCTGTATTAAAAGTAAAAAGTATATACTTCAGAGAAATGCTCTCAACTTTTCAATATTCGGGCCATCAATTGAGTGCAACCAGCTAGATAGTAAAAAGCTGAGGTGCCGTTCAAAAGATACAGACCACCAATTCTGATACTATTGAACTCCCTGTCTTGACGGCCTTGATAGATGCTGTTCACACATAGCTTGAAGAACTCGAGACTGCAAGTCTTCGCTTCATATAGTCATAAGTAAATTGCCGCAATTTGTCGAATTAACTTTTAAACTTTCGGGAATTAACGCAATCATGGTATAGGTGCATGCATATCTTTGGTTTGACCGACGACGTTTCGACCAGGTTACACCGGCCGTGGTCACAGAATTATATTAACGCGATCATAGTATAGGTACCTACATACATACCTTTGGTTTGACCGACGACGTTTCGACCAGGTTACACCGGCCGTGGTCACAGAATTATATTAACGCGATCATAGTATAGGTACCTACATACATACCTTTGGTTTGACCGACGACGTTTCGACCAGGTTACACCGGCCGTGGTCACAGAATTATATTAACGCGATCATAGTATAGGTACCTACATACATACCTTTGGTTTGACCGACGACGTTTCGACCAGGTTACACCGGCCGTGGTCACAGAATTATATTAACGCGATCATAGTATAGGTACCTACATACATACCTTTGGTTTGACCGACGACGTTTCGACCAGGTTACACCGGCCGTGGTCACAGAATTATATTAACGCGATCATAGTATAGGTACCTACATACATACCTTTGGTTTGACCGACGACGTTTCGACCAGGTTACACCGGCCGTGGTCACAGAATTATATTAACGCGATCATAGTATAGGTACCTACATACATACCTTTGGTTTGACCGACGACGTTTCGACCAGGTTACACCGGCCGTGGTCACAGAATTATATTAACGCGATCATAGTATAGGTACCTACATACATACCTTTGGTTTGACCGACGACGTTTCGACCAGGTTACACCGGCCGTGGTCACAGAATTATATTAACGCGATCATAGTATAGGTACCTACATACATACCTTTAATTTGCCTTACGTTTCGACCAGATTACACCGGCCGTAGTCACAGGCACAACACGGCCGGTGTGACCTGGTCGAAACGTTAGGCAAATCAAAGGTATGGATGTACCTATACCATGATCGCGTTATTCCCTTAAACATTATAATGTATTTATCGAATTGCTACTACAGGATGCATACTGTACTGTCATTCTGTCCTACCCTTAGGACAGAACTCTCCCCTGAGAGTGTCTGTAGTACCTAATACCTAAGTAACTCAGCTATCTACAAGTGACAACGTAACAGTATTGTAAGCGCATGTTTAAAGGTTTGTATTCAATAGGGTTGTTTAAAACACAGTGATCTTAAACAGTTAAAAAGGAACCAAATCGATACAAAGCCCCATCAGCCATTAAACTTACTTACCGTAATAAAAATTTCTTCTGTTCACAATGAAGAATCTAAAACAATTGTTGCAAAGTTTTTTAGTTTCCGAAACATGCGGGCGTTTACTGTTATCTGGACATAAAACATACAAAAAAAAACCTTTATTTCATTTTTGAGCGCTCGTCTAACTGTTAGCTCATAGTGTGGGTTAAATGCAGTTTTATGTTACTGGCGAAAATTTTTCTAAAACTTTGCGAGTGTTGTAAAAACTAATTTTCACGGATTATTATATTATGGCTTATTATGAGTGTGGATTTTTTTAGATGTAACTGTAACTGTTATTGTATTGGTCGCAGTGGTCTGGTAGCATGTAACATATACCCGAATTTAGTTAGATTAAGTTGAGGTACTATCTTATGCATCTGATTTTTTATTTTAACTTGTTTGTCATCATTATCAATATCCTTATAGCGATGGGGCTCTGGACTCTAAATTCTGGAGATGCGTCAAACATAATTTATTTTAGTAGGTATTATATTTTTTTTAACATTTCCTAAATTTTATAACCAAATATATTTTTACGTTTTTTGTTAAAAAATTCCCATGTAGGATCCATGGCCTTGGTAAGAACTCTCTATATTAAACGACGCTTAAACCCAAAGCTTAGGTGTTATTATATTTCTGCCTACCTTTTCAATAATATAAAATCATTAACATATAAAATCTTATTCCTGAACATCTATCAGCAGATCCCACTGACTGTGGTCCAACGACGTTAAATAATTACATACACGTATTAAAACACAAAAACGCATATGCCGTATTTAAAAGGCGACAGGACGCATTAAACCAAGGAGTTACGATTATCGCACCGCGATCTATGACGTCGCATATCGTTTTATTAATCGCGACGAGCGAAGGCGCAGTGGCAAAGTTCACGCGATCCCACCAAACCGTACCTATGGACCGGTAACGCACCGCTGTTAGAGAGCGGGACGGGAATACCTCCGAGCGCGTGCCGCAGACAAGGACAGCACGAGAGATAGATGTTGCGTTAGAAGTTAGCCACGCCCCCTCAGCGTTCGAAGCTCTGAGTCCACCTCCGTGAGCATTCGTGCGCGCGCGCCGCTCCAGCCACACGCGACCCGTGTTCGAAAATATTCGAATTTCGAAAATGGAATCGGCCGCGCGAGTTCGTTCCCGTCAATAGAAGATGCCAGTGTTTCACGCAATCATTTTTTGAGTATATTTTTTTTTAAGAAGATTTGACAGGTGCTGTCAAAATGATGTGTCAATAGGTTTGGACAGTAAGCGTAACAGTGCGATAGTTTGATGCATCGTCGCGTTTTCAGTTTGCAATTTCAGTTATATGTCACATGTAAATTGAACGCGGCGACAGTACGTTTGTTTGTTTTCATCGAAAGTGACTGGACGGTGACATTTGAAACCGACAGTACCTCTCCGTAATTGAGGTACCACGTCTGTCGGTATTAGTGAAATTTATTGACTTAAAAAATTGAGATTATATTTGTATTGTGAAGTGACAGTGGGATTTTCGGAAAACTGCTACAGTTTTTTTTCGTGACATTGTGCGCAAACACCAAAGATATTAAAGGTATGTTGTGTTTACATAAATAATTTTAATGTTAGTCCGAATATGCTATCTGGGTGTTAAGTAGGTATTTGAATATATTTTATACATAATATGAAAAATAAACAACTTTAAAGTTCATTCTTTACCTGTTCAATTAACTACAATTTATAGATCAAAAATAAATATTTAGTCAGAAATAAAAACAAATATTTTTATTATAAAAAATATTTTAGCTCACATTTTACGACATCTATATAACATAAAAATTCAATTTGTGATATGTTATAAGGAATAGAAATTGATCGGAACTTTCTCCATACAAAAGACATCAACGAGTGTCCCGCTAGAATTCATTAAAAGTATTTTCTCAAAGAATTGAAACACTGAATAGTAGGCCTGTTCTAAAATATGATTATATTTATATGTTTACGAAATCACTTTTGAATATTTTGTTTTCTAATTCCATAAAAATTAAACTGCATAAACGACAAATAATATTCAACCGTCTTCAAAATAAATTTAATAATCGGTTTTAAATTAATTACACTGGCACTATAATAGAAGTCAGTTTAATATTATCTACTTATCATTATCATATCGATTATCACAGATCAGATCATCATCATTATCTATCTTTCTAATGTCTAATACTTCACCATTGTTTACAATGATTAAAATAATAATTGTCACTGAGCAAATCTACATAAAACACTTAAATTCCAAACTATTAATATTTAAATAAATCTAATGGATCATCCTTCTTTTCTAAGTCGGTGCATAACATTGTAATCATCCTGTAGCTACAGACGTTCCTGTACAATATACATCCAAGACATACTGTACATTGTACTGGAACGTCTATAGCTACAGGACGATCACAATGTTTAGCACCGACTTAAAAAGAAGGATGGTTAATTAGCTACCAAACAAATAAATAAATAAATATTCTACAACATTCTACACAACGACTACTGTACTATAGACGTTCCTGTTCAATGTACATGAAGACATAATGTACTTACATTGTGCAGGCACATTATAGGTACACAAACTATTTACACTTAACGAACGATTAAAATATTGGTACATTTTAGAAGCACTCTCGCTTTTTACTTCCGAGAAGACAAAAGCCTTTTGTAAATTATTTCTGTTCCTACACAGAACAAGCCTCATCTACTGTCTATAAACTTTTCTTCCCGTCGGTTACATTACGGGTGCTGCTGTCCGACTATTATTTTTCAAATGGCAATAATTTACTGCGACACTTTGGTTATCTAACTGATTTTAGCTTTAATTTCTATTACTATCCTATTTCAAATAAAATCGTCTCGTTTAACTATCTGAATTCAAATATCAGTAAACAAATATCTTTTTACAAAGTGACTCTTATCAACGTGAATGATATTTTTACATTAAGTTAAACTCTCGCGTTCCATGATATACAATAATGTTTACGGGAATTAACGCGGTGGTCATTGTCGACGTCAGGCAAATCTAACCTATACTATGATCGCATTAGTTCCCGTAAACATTATTGTCTAATAGTTTTACATTTACAATCAGATTCGTAAGTAAACCTGAAAAAGAAATTCTGTATATGTGAATACATATTACGCAGAAATATCAAAAACAATGCTATACGATATTCAAACATAAATATTTTCATTCGAATCGAACCCACGACCTCTAACATAACAGCCTAACTCTCTACCACCAAGCCACACATCATAAAGAAATCCTATTAATATCGTATAAAGAAATAAATTCAATATTGAAATAAACAAACAAACATACAGTTAAAAAGATGAATAGCAGTTTGGCTTTAATGAAAAGAGGCGTGCGCGTGCGCCGGATGAGATATAGGCCGCCGTGGACCACGCCTACCGAACACTGAGATTAAAACGTAAATTCTACAGACAAAACCTCCTCTCTTCTCTTGTTCTTATTACTTGAGAAAGATATATTATATTAGATGTATACAAAATATTGCAAGGTTAAGCAATGCTGCTTAGGTCATTTTAGGATGGTGACTATTTTTAATATGCTTATACCAACCATGTCTTGGAGAGTACGATAAGCCGTCGGATCCAATTGCCATATGGAAGCGACTGTCCTCTGATCTCCAAACCCTTTTCTTTCTTGTGGAAAATGGATATCCTCCGCTGGCCAGCGGCAGCGGGGTGATTATATCGGATTCGAACTGCCTAAAATCCCTTCAAGTATGGGAATCACAGTGTGACCTCCTAACCCTAAAAAAAAGGTTGCGCCAGAACTTTGTTCGTTAATCATCAAGTCCACCGGTTTGTAGGCGTGGTTAGCTTGGCGTCGAAAATCTAGAACCAATATTACAACTAGTTAAACTATACTTACTTTGAGTCCATATAGCTCTGTGAAAAAATTCCTAAAATATTTATTTCATCATCACTATCTTTAAGTTAGTCTCGGCCACATCCGAGCCCTTTAATAATAATAACGTCTTTATTGTACACCAATTACACATTACACTAGAATATGTGATACAAGTTCCGTGACACGTACAGACAAAAAGCCTTATCGCTCTGCGGCAATTTCTTACAGGCAACCACCTTTATCTCGTCTACTGTCCTAGAATTTTGTTTAGGTAGGTAGATATTTACCATTTCTTAGCAAATATATCCAATTACTGTTTGATAAATCGTACTCAATCTAATTACTATTAATAAGCAATTGCAAAATACACACCTGCTTACCCACCGCACTCCATTAAAAATCAGCAGTATAATTCGTATGTAATAAATTAAAAAGTGGTATAATTAGTAAAACTTAATTCGTACTTAATCACACGAGACCGAGTATCACATGAAAAGGGAATAAAACTAGTTGTAATTAAAATAATATATGGTAATGATACTAATATGTTTGTATAGAACTATTTCAAATTAAGCTCTTGAATTAAAGTTCATACATAAATTACGAATTAAACACTGACAGATGACCATCTGCATATGCATATAGTTCCTGGCATATATTTTGATCACATGTCGAAAGAGATAAAAAGGCCTTAACGCGTACGAAATGGCTTAAAATAATCTATGGTTTTGAGTTCCTCCGCTGCCATAACACCCCGTGCTCTCATCAAAAGACTCCCAATAAACGCGTACTGCGCATAAAGAGTACATAAAGAGTAATGCTGACCCTCGTTTCTGAGACTTTGCCTTCAGCTTACCATCAGGCAAGGCGAAGTCTAATTGACGTGTTCTATACATAAAAAAAACTTAAACTGCTTTATCGCATTATTACGGCCTGAAATTCATTACCAGCACACGTGTTTCCTTCTTCCTACAGTCCCCGTTCCTTTAAGCGTAGTGTGAAAGAGCATGTATTGGAATGGAAAGGGGACTCCCTTGTCCGCACTTAGCCTCCCTTTTGGGCCATTGTGCGTGTGGAGTACTGGCTAGAGTAGCCAGCCTAGCTCCGCCCAGAAGCGCAGAAGCTTACTGGGGGCTTCACAGAGCATGTATTGTAAATACCTATATTGTACCAAACCTTTCAAAGAAATTGTACTATCATCAACCTTAAAGTCTTTGAAATGACTGCTATGTGATCTCCGCTACCCATTTCTCCACGGCTTTGTGAGAGTTAGAACTGATCTAGCCATCTATCTATCTATAGATAAATAGACCAGTTTTCGAACTTTTTAAGGCTCCAAATACCCGTAACGATTGCAATATGTGTTCAATCGATGACGACGGGTTAATATTATCTCCGAGGTACAAAAGAGTTTTATTTACTAGGAATGATCACCCATCTTAAGATTGACCTAGCTAGTATTACCACTTAGCCACGAGCCCATCATTTCAAATGTCTATATAGATGTTTGATAAAATATGCTTGGTACATAATTTGATTTCGATTCGATTCTCTGTGGCGTTGCGGTAGATTGTTCGACTGCTACACAGGGGGCGCGGGTTCGATTCCCGCTCAGTGCAAATATTTGTATGCATGAATATGTATATTTGCTTTGGTCTGGGTGATTCTACTCAACCAAGTACAATCAAACTTTCAAGCAGACTTTATGCAAGATCATACAAATAAAAAAAACTGCGTCAAATTCCGTTCTGTAATTTTTTTTCAAAAGTACATCGTGAATAATTAGATATGAAATGATTGTGTTTTCTGAACTGACGGCACAGAAACTCTCTGTTCTTACAGAGGTTACCATTTTCCACCAAGTAGGCCGTGTGCTTGTCTGCCACCTAAGTTGTATAAAAAAAAACTCAAATATAACTTGTTTTTATGGTGAAGAGACTAAATAATAGTACTTATATTAATATACTTTCACTTATTGTTACATTCTTGTACCTATTACTACCTAGAAGAGTCCTAGGAGGTGGTAAATTCTAATCACATAATTAAGTCGTTCGTCCATTTGGCTGGCTGACCCAGAAGGTTTCCAAATTCACGGTGTCTTGCCTATAATTAACGTGTTCCGATGGGCATTGGTAGTATGACACATTTGGCTAGCCCATTACTTCTTCAGACATACATACATACAATCACGCCTTTATCCCCGCTGGGTTACGCAGAGGTGAATTAACACCAACATTTCACCAATCATTGAATTCAGTCCCACGTAATAGGGGTTTAGCCTATTGCCGTCTTTCGGGTACTATTATTGACTCAAGCCATGAATGCCTCTTCACCATACATATTATAAGATCGGTGCATAATATAGTGCTTTGTAAAGAAGGGTACTATTCAGGAATATACTGCAATAAGCTAATTAATCGATAAGGAAAAATAAATTCGCTGTAGACTAGAAAAAACTAATTCATTACTGAATTGATTGATAAAAATAGTTGCCAACCTACAAAAAGGTTATATATAATAGATAGAAGGAACAGGAAAGGTCATGAGACGATCAGATAACTCAATAATGATTATACAACTAGTTCCATTTTAATAAACAATTATTACTTAATTATCAAAAACAATAACAGATATATCACAGTCACGAATCTATAAACATTTAAGTTTTGTTTTTTTTTTTTAATCGACCATATAATATATTATTTTGTTTCACTGGTTTAATGGACATAAGATTAAGATTGGTTTATATTTCTACTAAACGATTAATTACAATTATCTTGAGATAAAAAAAATAGCATCAAATGGATTCAATCAATGACGTAGTTCACGGTGATCCTTTTTTCCATTGCACCATTTATACAAAATATTATCACGGTGTCATTAGTCAGATGAGAGCTAAAAACAATGTTAGTTCATTCTAACACAGATAAAACTTAAAATAATTTTCAATAATGTCACCAAAATTAAAACTGTTCAAATGCGACTCGCACACGAATAATGAGAAACAAACAGCCTGGTTACAGACCGGCAGACAGACAGCAGACTCTTAATAATAGGATTTCCTTTTTATCCTTTTCTACGGAACTTTAAAAATTAAGCCATGAGTTAATTTAAACCTAAGTCCTACACTTTAGCAGTTGGCATGGTAACCATTACAGATAACTTAAAGATACATCTTCATTATATTTTTGATATTATGTTACAATTATACTATCCCCTAATATCACAAAATTAAAAATCAAACCACATCTCATTCACCACAAAAGCAATGTCGTATAATTAGATACAAGCTAACATACAAGTAGCTCCATCTATCAGCAGTAGCTTTGAACTAACCTTAGTTACGAACCGATATTCCGGAAAATCTTTGATAGCTCGCAACGGAGTACCGGAGCCTTACTCACTTTACCGGCTATAAACACACGGCAAAGTCGGTTAAATCGAATTAAAATGAACGTAGGTCTATTACTTGGTTTCACATGGTTCAAGTTTGGACTTGTTTTGTGATCACGAGATATAGTTTCGATTCCCGATTGGGCTAAGTATGATTTTATTAATAATATATTCTTAATAGCAGCCTCTCGAGACTAAAATAGACCTGCTCGTTATTATTACAACAAATAATGATAATAATAAGTTACCGAGCACATTATTTTTAAATTTAATTTTATATAATTATAATGTTATAATTTTTTTTTCATAAATTAATAATAATTGATTCCTAATTGGTAAAATAATAGTAAACATAGAAATTAAAAATAACAACAATCTCAACGTAAATGCAAATAATAATAAAGACCAAGACAAAAAAAGCACTTAGCGCCAACACAAAAAGCCACGCCGATCGATCCGCCAATAAACCAATAGAAACAATCATGTGAACATCAACATCTATCACAGTGACCTCAAATCAAAATTCTATTAAACAATTGACTATTATGCTTATAATAAAGTGTTATTAAAAAAATAACGACTAATGAGTAAAACAATAGCGTCCACCCGTGGGAAACGGTCGCACGGTGTGCTATAAGAAATTCACTATCATAGTCGACACGTAACACATAACGTGGAAGACAATAACAATTGTTTGAAACTTGAATCGATTTGACTTAAATTAGGTCATTGGATATGTGGCTGTTGGCATAATGTTATACGATTATGTAGTTGATATTTGGCGGCCACATGTTATGAGTGTAACATTGTCATGTTTAATATAACATGTTATTTGGGGATTGCATGTTACATGAAGGTGTAGCATTGTCCTGTTATTATAATATGTAATTTGATACAGAATTTAATTTGTCGAATAATACGCGTGGAAATAAATTACGAATTTTTTTTGTGATTAACATTATTATAATAAATCTAGATAAAATTCATTCAAATTAGTTTTATTTCAATTTAATAGTATCTTGCAATATACAGTTAGAGAGCCGCATAATTCTGTCATTATAATTTGGGTTTTTTTTTAAAGAAATCTTAGCTACCAAATTCGAATACTAAATATTACAATGAAATGGAGACAAATTAATTTGTAGTTTTGTAATATTCTAAATTCGAATTTAATTATATGGTTATTTATAAACATGTTAATACATTAATGAACTTGTAAATAAACATTTTTGTTCTGTTTTAAACATTTATTGACTTAGTTTTATCGTAAAATATATATTCTCAGAAATAGTAATTTAATAGGTATTACCTTCATTTAAAGTTTTCATACCTCCGGCTTACGTTCGTTACAGCGACGTAAAACCTATATACCAAACAGTATTTAATTCTTAGCTTTAGAATATAAAAATTTTCGTCGAAATGGAATAAAGAATCTGATATTTAGATAAACTTTATTTAAAGACTAACAGCAAAGTAACCTAGTACAGGTAAAGACCTATAGTCCTCACCCATCCTAACACCAAACCCAGTTGCATTCAAATATTGCACTTTTTCTGCCCTTCTGCGCTGAAGGCTTGCACCTGTAAATTCCCAAAGGGGTAGGGAGAGGAGTATTAACACCCACATTTCTTATATATGATTTTCTATGCCACTTAATAGGTTACAAACCTATTACCGTCAAAATGAGACTTTATCATGGACTATATATTTACTTTAGTTTTGTTGGCTTCTACGTGGTTTTCCTAAGCGACTACTGTATGTGGTACTTCAAGAAGGGCATTAGGAGGTTCTTATGGGGTCGACGGCGCCAGTGTAAACCCCTTACATACGTCCATAGGCCATGGTAACCACTTTTGATTAGGTGGGCCGTTTATTTGTCTGCCACCTAAGTAGTATAAGAACGACACCCTCGGAAAAAGATATGGTGGCTCCATTTCTACAGCAGGAACCATTTATACATATATTGTAGTTTATAATATTCAATTGAGAGTTGAAAGATCTTACAAAGGCACATTAAGACGACGCCGTCGGATCGCGTGCGCTCCATCAATAGCTGATCACTCCTTCGCGCCATTAACACAATTGCACGTGAAAAAATGCGATTGTTGGTGTACAAAACGTCATAAAATTAATCTAACGCGCATAAAATTAAGTCCTTTTTAATAATAAACTGAGCAGCTGTCGTCGGTGGTTCCACTTGTGTGAAATATTGCTAACTTTACCCTAGTCTATAATAACATAGCTTCGGAATAAAAAAATGCCTACGGGCCATGACGCAATTGGTCTCGTGTCCCGTATGCCCTTCCACCTGCCCTAAAGACAACTTGAATAAAACCACTGATAGCGCTGTTGAGATAGCACAATTTTATGCGCTAATAGCGCATCATTGACACAAGAAGAAGAAGTGCTATTAAAGACTATAACGTTATCTCTGTGCTAAATTTTATGCAGATTCGTTTAGCCGTTTTGTCATGATTGATTAACAAACGTCTATCTGATGCAGGAGTACGATAAAAGAGCAATACTTGACATCGAACTGAAACCCACCATCAACCGCTAATATTATAGTAATCTGAAGTTGTTGCCACGAGGTAGACAAAACTCATTTTATTCCCATTAATTATATCACAATAGAACTCAAAATCAGTGCAAAATGAACTAAAACATTTGAAACCGTTTAATGGTTCGTCCTTTCAAGTACTAATTGGTTGTCGGCAAATTAGTGGTTGTGCAACAATTGGTTGCCGGTAGTTTGTTGTCGCAACTGTCATCTGTCTGACCGTTTGTCTCGGTTGGGCAACTGCGCATTTAAAAACGTATTAGTATTTGAGATGTTACAGTAAACTGCTTCGGGTCAGTGAGTTAAAGAGATGGGATTGCTGAGGTCGAGGGTACAATGGTAACTATGATCGAAAATGAAAACTGGTACAGTCAGCAAAGGAGATAAGTATACACCTTTTCACAATGACTTATTATATTAATAGATACGTCATACGTAAAGACGGCGGCTTTCAAAAATGGCGCAGAACCTTAGTATAAAAAAATTATAGCTAATCATATATCAAAATTATTTAATTATTTGAATTCACATTATTATTTTTATCAATTAATATATATTTGTAATTATTATTACGAATTTATTATTTGCGACTTATTTTTTGCATAGCGCACTGTCACGTGCGTAAAATGATGACTAACATCATCATTTTCTGGTCGCTATTTTAGAGTTCGTTTACAATACACAATTGCCTTTTCATGCAACTTAATATGAAAAGGTGATTGTCACTTTTCTATCTATATGAGATAGAAAAGTGACAATATGAAATCCACTTATAAATAAGTGATTTACAGAATTCAGTGGATTTCGAAATGAGAACTGGTTATATTCTGGACTAGGTGACCGGTCCTGGGTTCACACGGGTAGTATCTTAAAGTCTTTATCTCATATTCCATTTACAGGGTCACCTATAGAGTCAAATGAAAATCATCAAAAAAGACATATTAATGTTAATTACTCAGCCTCAACCTCAGATGCACGGCTCGAGTCAACAATAGTGCCCGGCATACGGCGATAGGCTCGCCCAATATTACGTGGGACCGAATATAATTGCTGGTGAGGTGTGGTTGTTAATTCACCTCTGCCTAACCTTTCAGGGATAAAGGCGTGATTATATGTATGTATGTATGTTGTATGTATAATGTTTATTAAACTAATCAGTCATCATCGGCTTGCGCCACGTCCTATTGCTGAAAAGCTCCAGCAAGAAAGTCGATGGGCTTTTCAATGATCTATTTAAAAACCTATTTACATAACCCAATAGCTAGTAGAATAAAAAAATCATTTCAAAACTTGTCTGAAGTATTACAGCAGATAAAATATATAATAAAGTAGAAAAAATAATATATAATTAGAAGATTGATATAAAGACCAGTTTTTGCCCACACAGGATCTACCAGAAGACCATAAAGAGGCCTAACAGTCTGATTGCTTCTCAATCCTCATCACCATGTCCACGTTCGTTAACGCACGTTCATTTGACGCCATCGGCATGATAAAAAATTATATAATTAAATGATCTGCTATCATTCATGTTGCCGCTTTTATCTTATAAGGAGCTTACCGTTCCTTAATGAAACTATTCCGAATTGTGAAAAACTTCTCATCGGTTAACCGTTTGATCTATAACCAAGGAGGTACAAAGGAAAACACATCTTATGTCTTGGAATAAAAAGTTGAATATAAATTGTTAGGTTGTATCGTATTTAAGTTTTTACTTTTGATGCAAGTAGGAAAATACTGCAATAGAAATTATATCTTAATTTAGTTTTGTACAAATATGGGCATTGCGTATTTCTTTATTGATTTGCTATTATCAGGTATTATCATCAAAATGGAAATGATTATGTCCTGTTCTTTTAAACTGATCTAATCCCAACTCTATTCCCACTGCTGTAACTCCTAGAATCAATATAGCACAGAGTGATGTCACTCAGGAAGTCTCAAGGCAAAGTAAACTCTCTTAGAACCCGCAGAAACATAGAAAAAAGAATAAACCGACTCCTGGTTAACAAATTGCAAAGTTGAGAAATATACTAGCCAGAGAATGAGAGCACATTAAACCGTCCCGGTTGCCATACGAATATCTGTAGCATTAACTATGAACCCCTGATATGTCCGAAAACGCGGTATAGTATACAATCTGTGTAAGAAAACAGTTTTGTGTACATATCACAGCAGTTTCCTTCTCAGATGGAGCCGCAGACAGCAGCCAGTTCTCTATATTTCTTTACATATATAAATGGGTCTATTCAATCAATAAATTAGCCTATCGCAGTACACACTGCTGGACTAAGGCCTCTCTCAGTAGGTGGAGGCCTATATGGGTCTATTAAAAATGACATATTAATATTTATTAACTGTTATATTATTAAGCCGCACAGTAAGTACTCTTCCGAGGCAATTCGGTTCGCCTTGATGAAATGATTTCTTTTTCATCATCTATCAACAGCTACTAAAATTAATCATGTACGACAGTACTTATAAGTAACTGATATTATGATACGTTGATTAGAAGTACTGCTATCGTGAAGATCAAAGTTTGGTGCCGTATGATTTTATATCAGAAAACCAATTATAGGTAATGGGAGTTAATTAGATACTGGTTTTTTTTAGAGATCTGAGTGTCTCTCAAATTTTTTGGCAGTAAAAGTATAAAAAAATTATCATTCTTAATAGTTCCATTTCTATATCGTATTGGCATTACATATAAGCCCCTTTGTTTACATGTGTACCTTCTAAAGACCAACACAATCAATATCAGGTATAATCTCTAAACCATTCTTTCTCGTCTTCTTTCCCTATTCTCTCCTGCCTTCTCACTCCCCCTGGGGAGTGTGAGTGACATCGCTTTATGTGTTTTAACCATCACGTACTTTGTAAGCTGGTTTACTAGCACAGTATTTAAATATAAATAAATACATAACCTGAATGCATTGAAAAATTCGTACAATATATGATCTCGCACAAACTTAACCCCCACGTACAATACGTAGGGTTATTACCGTGGAACTATAACCTATCATGATATGTACAGCTAGGGTTATACAGACTCCACCGCAGTCTAGTTCCCACGCACGCGTAATGCCATCTAATGGCAACAGGCATCATAATCGCGGAAATAAAGGAGCTTGTAGATACGCCGGCGGGTGACGGACGAACTAAACGTATATGGGGGTATTGTGCACATTAAAAAAAGGAAAGTAATTAGACCAGAACATAATGTCCAGACACGTGCAGGTGGGAAAATTTCAAAGTGAACCACACCCGCAGTTAGACTGGAAAAAGTGGACCCTGGACGCAATTGGGATTTACGCTAGGATTATGAAGAAGAAAATGCCCAGTTGTCAATTAACCTATTGCCTACAGTTTAGGTAAGCAATAGGATAATTGATGATGCGTAACCTGCGAACTTTGAAAACCGCTGAACAGATTCAGCTGAAATTTTGCTTAAATTAAACTATAGCAGAAGTATACATAACTTATTCTATTCTCAAGTTAACATGGACCTAAGCGCAGGCAACAGCTAGTTCCAAATAATTCTAAACCCCGTACACTTAATGTCCTTCAAGTTGCCAAAACATACCCACAGACAAACCAACACGGCTTTATATTCTGTCAAGAGCATCACCAATAAACAAACTTTTCCTTGTCTCCCGAACAAACCCATCGACGTGTGCCTCTGCCAATAAATCGGAGGACCGTTAGTAGTCGCGCGACATACAGCCAGCAGAACAGATAGGCAGACATAGGTACAACTTCATTCGGGCGAAATCGTGAGCGGTCGGGACCACTCGTTCTCGATGTAACATCGCGCGTCGTTTTTGGTGCACTTTAGGGATGGGAAAACATTATTAAATTTTCGAAAATATTTTTATTTTACTTATCAATTAACAAGAAAATATCAAGGATAGCCGTGATCGTATGCCACTCAATCTAATAAAAAAGTTCTAGGGAAAAATGGCATATGACCACGGCTATCCTATATCTCATAAACCGCGGTAGCCTTGTGGTACGGGTAATGGACTGCTGAGACGAGGTCTCGGGTTCAATCCCAGGTTTTACCATGGCACACACCGATGACTTTTCGATGCTTTTTGAATTTATGTGTGTATTTATCGCAGGTTTATAAGTGCCCGGTTAATGGCAATAGGCTTGCCCCCTATTACATTGGGACCTAAACATAAACTGGCGAAATGTTTTTTCATTTTGTGGATACTGTGTAATGTGCGTTGTGCCTGCAATAAAATGTATTCTCTTTCTTTCTATTTAAATTAAATCAGAAGACAACTCGAGTATCGAATTATCATCTCTGTAAATAAATAAATACTTATGGTAGTAGAAATCAAAACGTTAAGTTGAATTAGTAATAAAGTAATTACATTACAGACGTGTAATAAAAGCGACTGATTAGTTTATTGATTGGTAATTTTAGTATCTATATTTTATGTATTTTCTATGAAAACGGAATGTCCTCTAGAAAGTATTATTAACATACATCTTTATCATAAACCATAAATGACATGTTTAATCACGGACTTAGCGATCTTAGGGTTGATGGTATATCATAAGGTTTAGCAAGCAAATGGCTCATCACATCTTAGCGTAAAGTCCCGGATACATTCAAGACTATCACCTTATAAGGTGATATTCTCGAAATATAGCCCGGGATCCACGTGAACTTCGGCATGAATGCACACTCCTGGCTGTGAGACTAATTTTTAGGCCAAGGTTCTGTTCTTCCTCAGCGGCCAGGTGTGGTGGCATTTGTAGGGGGTGACAGACGTTAGTAGTCTCAATGAATAATATATTTTTGGGTAATATGTGACAAATATTCGATGACGGATAACGTTATCGGCAATTTATTTAATCAGCACATCCCTACCCGCTGTCGCATTGATTGTCGCATTGGTTACAGATGGCGCCCTTGTTTATGTACGGGAGGGTCTATTTTATTGGTATTTCGTGACGTATCCGCAATATTCGGATTTGTGTCGATGTTGCCGCTCTTCGGGAATGCCATGGGATCACGATCGATTTTTGCTTAGTCTTCTATAGTTTTATGTCGTGCACTTTCTAATTAAAGATATTTTCTTTGAGCTTACATACACGATATAACTATAATCGGTCCTTTTGGCCTTAAACTTTATCTCTAAAACGGTATAAAAAGTTGAATAATTTATACTATAGTATAAATGAAATCTAGATTGAATTTAACTGAGTATATTGGAAACTATTCGGTCGCGTAACAATTTTTACACATTGTGGCAAACTTCAGACATCGTCTTATCAACATTTCTACATATTACAATATTTTTTTTTAAATAAAAACAAATTTAATTATTTTTGTAGCACCTCACTAGTATCCTTATTAATGCCTCAAGTTATTGCCAGTAGCAATGTACTACATAATGTTACTGTTTGACGTTGTATATTTTGTGCTTCGCTATTAATGAACACAATTATTTTAATGCAAAAAGTTAAATGTTTCTCTGAAACCTTGGGTAGCATAATAAACCTCCCTACAAGCAAAACAAATCTTACTCCAAAACTTACATTACGGCCCTTAATGTCTTAAATAAAGCGATCATTAAATCCATCTCAATCTCAGACAGAACACTAAACTCCAATCTAGAGCTGAAAAACCTACATTCAACAGCCTTCTCATTACAACTTTACTACGCATAAAAGCCTTTATTCACTCAAAACACGATTGAAAATCAAAAAGGTGATTCAAGATTCCATTCCGTACGATACATTCAGACAGCGGTGAAGGAAATTCAATTATGCTCCTGACTTTTAATCATAATTAAAGTCGGCACCAGGACGAACGGTATTTGAAAATAAAGTGATCATCAAATACATTAAGCGTTCGTCTGCTATTAAAAGTAGTTATTTAAACTTGTTACTATCTGTTTGCCTTTACGATGAACGCGCGGTGACTCCGACTCAACAATGATAAATTAAATACATATATGAATGTTGTTTAAGGTTGTGCGTTTGTATGTGAGGAATGTATTTGATAACTCGCGCGAATATTATTTTTACCGGAATATATTTCGCCCCAAGTCGCGAGAGAAACGAAGCCCAAGCGCGCATGAATTGAATTGATAAAATCTCACTCATACCCACCAGGGGTATGAGTTCCTTCACCATAGTAGCACCCTGCGCTATCATCAAAGACTTTCAAAAAAGACGTACTGCACGTATAGGGTACATTTTATAATGTGATTGGGGTCAAGGAATACGCCGGTATACGTTACACGTTGGAACAACCCGAGCAACCTTTTGGTTGAGTTAATTTAGATATAAAATACCATAAAATATCGCCCCTAAAATCAATTGTTTAATATCAATTCATTCATTCATTGAAATTAAGCTTTTTAAAATTAAAATAATACATAAATAATAGAAAAAAACTAGAATATTTAAAATTAATTCACTTTTCTAATACAATGAATGAAACGTTACATTCAATTCCATTTTTAAATCTTAATTTTAAAACTATATCTTAGACTACCCGCTATGGATATGAACTAATACGTGCTCCTTATCTACAATCTACAATTTTTACAATATTTTTGTCTACAATTTTTTTTATACAACTTAGGTGGCAGACCTGCACACGGCCCACCTGATGGAAAGTGGTTACCATGACCTATGAACGTGTGTAACACCAGTGGAGTCATATCCGTGCTGCCGACCCTGTAAGAACAGAGATTTTGTGCCGTCAGTGTAGAAGACAAAGCAGGACAAGCCTTTGGTCATCCCACTGACAGCACAAAAACTCTCCAGTGAGCTCTGGCCACTCTACTCACCGCCGGTCACAACATGAAGTTGTTATTCCCCAGTTATTATTTATTTCCCCAGTCGGACTGCTCAATTGGGAGGAAATACCGCCGTGTCCTACCTCCTCAACAATTAAAACATTTTAAAACATAGATTTCTGTCACTTAAGTCAGTCAGTTTTATACTATAAATAGGTACCGCTAGTGGTTCTTTATTTTCTTTTTATTCGTTTAAACGAACTACCAGGCCATTATAATAACAAAATAAAAGAGTATCACGCCTATGTCCGCTGCGCGCATCGCGGCCGCTTCTGTGTGACGCCGTCCTCGAGTCATTAGCGGGCACTTGCCCTCAAGTAGCCCAATGGAAATTTATAAATCATTAATTTACAATACGCTGGTCAGTTAACGATTATTAATTTTAATTAACTGTGAACGAAACTTAGAGGTCGATGGTGTGAGTGATAGGAGATAACGAGAGTGGGTTAGTTAAGACATAAGTTTATATCATAGTTATATGCAAAGTGATCAAGTGAGTTTTGTCTCCAAGGAGGGCCAGATCGAGGGAGATTCTGATGGCCCTGGAGTGCGAGGGATATGCCTGTCAACCTCACCTTAAGCAACCAAAAACGACCGTGACGCCGTGTGTTTTAGTCGGTGCGAGTCCGTGAATAAATGTGAGATTTGTCTGACCTGTGTCATATAGATGCAATATTACATGCTAGTTAATTTTATCACCATCTACGTTCAGTTTATCACTAAACAATACATAGTTTTATTACCAACTAAATTTTAAAAATGTATAAAATTTCTAAACCAATCTATTTATTTTAAAGTTCCTTAAAATTTTAAGATATAATAAATCTAAGCTAATAGTATGCTAATGGCACAATTGATTATCATGAATACAAATTTGAAACAGTAAAAAGAAATACGTTTAGATGTCAATAAGCAATAAAGTATTACAAAAATCATTATCGAGATCGCAGCTAATACTACTTTGACGGTTTTCAATCTGGAAAGAACAAATAAATCATGACAGTGTAACGATATTAAGCTGCTATAAACGGAGAAAGCTATTATTATCGCTTTTCCTTCTACATTTGTACCACACGCTCTTCAAGACGATCTCAAATAACGATTTCTACCATTCCGTTCGCATGACCTCTTGCGTCAAACCTCTCTCTAATTACACTGTGGCAAAAATGCTGACATTACCTATCTTCACTCCTCATATGTATTACCAATTTATCCTTACGTCTTTAACTATTCTTATGAACATTGTTATAAGGTTGATTTTAGCTTAGTAAGAGATGTTTTGATAAGTTGGTCACGGGTGTTGATATTTAATTTGTCAATGTTATCGATGACAGAGTCATTATTTTTGTTCCTTCTATTTGTCGAAAGTGTTTCAAGAATTGGAGTGGTGAAAGATGGTCTCGATTTTTTATGGTTATTAATAACTAAGATTATAATTATTGTTTATCGAAATAATAATTGACCAATATGAATTCGGAGTAATTAATATTACACCGGAAAAGTTTGTTTTCTAAACTTTACGTTGCGTAATTGTCTAGACCGCTCTAGACTGTAATTATACTATTAAGTAAGTTAATAGTTGGTAATGATAGTGAGAGTACGTTTATGTAGAATATATCTATCATGCTTATATATTTTTTGTCTTTTATGTTACTGATGAAAGTTTGAGCGCATATGACCCATTGAAATTAACAGTTTTTTAATAGATTGCAATACGATTAACTATTACGTTTTATCTACTTTTAACTATCTAATATACAATTTATTTATTCAACATATAAAATTTAGAATGTCACACCATTATTTGCAATCACAGATTTTGTCATATTATGTTTTTTATACCACATAGGTGACAGACGAGCACACGGCCCACTTGATGGAAAGTGATTCGCATGGCCTATGGACGTGTACAAACCCAAGAGAGTCACACTCGCGCTGCCAACCCTGTAAGCATTGAGTGATTCTGTACCGTCAGTGTAAAAAACAAAGCAGGACAAGCTTTTGGTCTTCCCACTGACAGCACAAAAACTGCACTACTCACCGCCGGGAACACAACACGAGGTTATTTTGGCCGCGGTATTCTGTAGGGCGGAGGTACTTCCATAGTCGGACTGCTCAATTGAACGGAAATAGCGTCGTTTCCTACCTCCTTGCAATTACAATGTAAAGTCAAATAACCCGCCTGTATCGTTCCCGGCGCAAAGGTGTCCATGACACTGGCGGCGTTGCCTCGCTGAATCACGATGGCCATCTTTTGCCCCAGATACGAGCTGGAGCGAGAGTCACCGTCTTTATCTACTAACACTATTCCCGACATTATCGCTCCTTGTCAGCTTAATCAGTATAGACTTGACAGCAGAATTTTGGCGACAATGTTCATCAATAATACCTATAGATTAACATGGAATGAATTGCTGTTTTGTTGCGAGTTTTTATATCTACCTGTATATTTCTCATAATAGATTTCTTGAAATTCTTTATATACTCTCGCATGTGTTAAAGGTAGGCATACAAAGATTTTGCATCAGACTTGCGATCGAAAGGTTGCGGGTTCGAAACCCAAACATTACACTACCAATGTGAACTAACTCCTAACTCAAGCAATTTAGCTTAGCTTAGGGTTTACAAAAATATTTCGAGTAGGTACTAAATATTTTATGAATACACTTAAAAATAAAAAATCTCATTCATATATTGTCGAAGTTGAAATTGTTGACAGAAAAAGCCAACAAGCCACAAATCGTAAACTGACTTAAACAAAAGCTACATTCAAATACTCTCTTCAAACACTTTCTAACCAGACATTACAAATTTTACACACATATCTGTCAAAACTTATTGCCCAAGAAGCCTTCCGTGGAAATCAATTCACCAAATTTATAACTGACGTTCCAAGTGATTTATTCTAATAAGCTTCTGCAAACCACAAATCGTAATCGTGTCGTTCCCACTAAACGACCTCATATAATAACTTTGAATCTACAATACTTGATTTAAGACTCCCCCACACAGGTGCACTATTATTATCGTCCAATAATACCAGACGCGTTATTGCAATATTTCTTTTTGGTACATTATGGACATTTTAGTACGTCGGCTAAGAAGACACGCTGCTACGATGATAACATTGCAATAGAAGTAGAATGAAAAAGTGTCAAAATTCAAACGATATCGGATGATAAAAACGCAGACGCACTACCCAATGGTGACCACGTAATGCCTGAAATACGTATCAGGCAATGCGATGTTCGTGCGGTGCTTCAATCACTCGATGTCCGGAAAGCCAGTGGCCCGGATGGTATTCCAGCGGTGGTCTTACAAAAATGTGCAGCGGAGTTGTCTCCGATGCTTGCGCGGCTGTACCGACTGTCCTACAGCTCGGGTACAGTGCCTTCGGCTTGGAAAGAGGCGAATGTACAGCCGATCCCCAAGAAGGGGGATCGCTCAGAGCCAGCCAACTATCGACCCATAGCCGTCACCTCAGTGCTGTGCAAGGTCTTCGAGCACATCATTAACAAACAGCTCATGCGTCACCTAGAGGATCACTCCTTAATTAATGACCGGCAATATGGCTTCAGGCCGAAACGGTCAACGGGTGATCTTCTAGCATACGTTACCCATCTTTGGGGTGAGGCTATGGACAAGCACGGCGAGTCACTGGCAATTAGTCTTGATATCGCCAAAGCTTTCGATAGAGTCTGGCACAAATCGCTTCTCTCCAAGCTACCAGCCTTTGGTCTGCCTCCTAGACTGTGCAACTGGATTGCTAGTTTCCTGCAGGAGCGCCGTATCCGCGTCCTCTGTGATGGACGGGCTTCGGAGTTCTTGCAAATAAATGCTGGCGTACCGCAGGGGTCTGTATTATCTCCCACTCTCTTTCTTCTGCATATCAACGACATGCTGTCCACCGGCAGCATACATTGCTATGCGGACGATAGCACCGTACACGGGAGTTATCACGGACAACCTGCGGCCAAACAGTCTGATATCGTGGAAAAAAGACAGCTTCTTGTCACTGAACTGGACCTGATCTTGAATCACATTTCTCAATGGGGCTCCGAGAACATGGTCGAGTTCAATGCCAAGAAGACGCAGGCTTGTGCGTTCACAGCAAAGGTATCTTCTTTCCTTCCCCTTCCCACTCTTCAGAGCACGCCACTTCCACTGCAGGACAATCTCTATATCCTAGGCATGGATATTCGCTGCAAACTGAATAACAGAAATTACATCGAGAGCATCATCAAAACAGCCTCGCGGAAACTCGGACTCCTAAACAAAGTGAGACGTTTTTTCACGCCGGAGCAGCGGTGTCTTCTCTATAAGACACAAATTCACTCCTGCGTGGAATACTGCTCGCATCTCTGGGATGGCTCCGCGAAATACCTACTAGATGCTCTCGACAGGTTGCAGCGACGCGCGGTCCGAATTATTGGGAACCCTGAGGTCACGAACACCCTCGAGCCTTTGCAGATGCGTAGAGATATTGCTTCCTTGGCTGTATTTTACCGTCTCTACCACGGTGAGTGTTCTGACGAGCTCTTCCAACTAATCCCACCATCTCCTTTCCTACATAGGACAACACGTGCAGGCCTTAGATGTCACCCTCACACTGTGCAGAATATACGAGCAAGAACCAAGCGGTTCGGAGACTCTTTTCTTTGCCGCACCACCAAGACCTGGAATTCATTACCAGCACACGTGTTTCCTTCCTCCTACAGTCCCGGGGCCTTTAAGCGGGGCGTGAAAAAGCATCTGATGAGGCCGCCAAGCTGAGTGCCACCATTGTAGCACTTAGTGTCTGTAATGGTGACCCTCTTTCCTGAGACTTTGCCTTTAGCTTACCATCAGGCGAGGTGAGGTCAAGTTGGCGTGTCGTATATAAAAAAAAAAAAAAAAAAAAAAAGCAGATGTGTATAAGAAATTTGGACGCAATAACGTATCAGGTATTATTCACCGATAATAACACTGCCTGTCTCACTACTATGGATGCCTAAGACTGCGAAAAGTGAGCAATAAAAGCTGAATAGCGGACCCTGGACTCTGAGGTGAAAGCAAAGATGATGATGTATAACGCATCTGTGTGAGGGAGCCTTTAGAATTTAAATTTTATAGCTGCAAAGGCCCGGGTGTCATCCTGGCTATGATTGATTTTCACAAATGTTGTTGAACGCATTGTACTGTCAATCTCGGGTATTCTATTACCCTGAACGCAATGACGATATTTGCGAAGTCAAAGTTTACTCCTTGAGTAACGGGAATTAATTAATGTAGAGGGCTGGTAACACTTACACTGCTAGTAATAACTTATAGGTCTTTAAGCACGTGAAAGACTTTCGAACTGCAGTAATAAAGCTGTTAAGTTCTCATCAAGATAAGAGACATCATGACCTATTTAAACAGTCCCGAAATATCGGCAACTTAATTAAACAACATACATGCAATACATATCCAGTTCATTTATTATAGATAGATAGATAATTCTTTATTGTACACCAACAGATTTACAGTAGGATAAGTAGGAATAAGAAGAAGTTAAAAAATATTTTGGTCACCATCATACTTGCCATTGGTATCTATTCTTCGTTCGGCAATCAGCCAGCGGGGGAGGACATGCCGGACTCGCACTGATTAAAACTGCACGCCTTCTCGGTTCTCTTATAAGGTGTAAGAGGACCCAATAATGCACATCCATTGTACTTCAGCTAACCCTTGGTCATCTAGGGCCTTGAGATAAGTCTCTCGCGTCGCAAAGCGTACCAAAAACACTTACATAATTTAACATTACCCTCAAACATCTTAACAAGACCACTCTAACTAATTCCCTCGTTAAATCAAAGTATTGTTTACCTCACTGACATAATCATGCATAAGAGAACAGCGCGGTGCATTATCACACAACTTTTTCCGGCTCTCATTCACAACATTGAACTAATTAAACGTGAACAATGGTGTGACGTCAGCGGCGCACGCGCCGCCGCGCGTAAACTGGCGCAGTTAATTACGCGGCGGTGGCAAGATCAAGGTTTGGGGCTTCGAGGGATGTGCTGAAGCGGAGACCTAATGGATCTGCATGTATTTAAAAAAAAATTAATCACTTATTTATGTATTCTTCATTTGAACACCAATTCCTGTTACATTCATCGTTAGCACTTGGAAAAGGTCCATTACCATTTTTCTTTCCCATTTTGGCTTTAACCGCCCAAAGGTTCATCCGTCAATCAATTGGTGTTATAGTACTCATTATTTGACTGACAATACATTTATGACTGACAATAAATCTTATCTTGTCTTAACTTATCTCGTCTTATCTTATCTTATCTTATGTCATCACTTTTATTTCCACCATGCAAACCTTTATATATATTTTATTTTATGTCTATACCACATAATTAGAATACTTCCCATTTATCAAAAACCTAGGCCGGGTTCATTTGTAATTGACATAACGACAGTCTGCATAAATTCCTTTATCGGTAAACATGAAACTATTACGAAAAGCCACATGATTAGATCGGCTATTATATAGGTATCACACGCTCTGTGTTGTCACCGGCGCCTTCTCTTTGAACAACCTTAAAACAAATTAAAATCAAATTTTGTTAATATCTTAAGCAATTATATATATATTTGAACAAACATGTATGATTAATATATCTAATGTGTATCAAGTACATCGGCGTATTTGTTCTTGAAATTAGTCAATTACCTATATGAATTATATAACGACCAATCGCTGATTGAATAAACAGCAAAATGTTGTTAAAGCATTCAACCAAATGGCATCGATGCGCGATTAGCACCTAGCCTAGTCCACGAAGGGTTACTATAATAGATAGTTTTTGTGGACATGGTGACAATGAAATCATCATCTTAACAACGTTCCGGTTGTATCAAAGCGTGTTTGAAGCCCAGGTTTCGGAGACTCTTTTCTTTGCCGCACCACTAAGACCTGGAATTCATTACCAGCTCACGTGTTTCGTTCAGTTTTTGCTCGGATGCTCGGTTTCATTCTTGACTTTTACGGGAGTGACTGCCGATGACGTTAATCGTTTAACTGTGAAAAGGAGAAGTTAGAGCCTCATCCATTAACCAGCAAGTACACCGGATGTATGTGTACAGATCTAAGTAGAAACCAATACATTAATGAATTTACCAAATTGAGGGACTAATAAAATATTCATAGTATATCTTCATGCATCAGACTAAGATGCGGCTGAACTTCAATATTATCCATGAAGCGACTGCCATCTGACCCTCACAACCAATTGGCGATATCAAAGTTCTGTAGTTAGACTAGTAGGACTTTAAAGTGCTCCAACTACCGTAACAACTGCCATAGGTGTTCATATGACGCGACCAGACCAAAGTAAATATCCACATTTATATATATAAATATTTGTTATATTGCTATAAAACAAATGTATGTAAGTAATGTTTGATATCAGATCCACAGTAATCTTGTGACTTGCGCCTGCGCACCTTACCGCCGGCACCGCCCTGTGAGAACTAGAGCGGTGTTATTTTTTCACTTTTATCTGACACAGCATGTCATAGCCGACTGCATAATCTTTACATTGTTTATAGCTTGTTGTGTCTGTATACTTTAAAAAGTCATAGAGTCGCGCCTTTTGTCATTGGGGTAGGCAGGGACTAGATTTATCCACTTCTATTATTCGTTTCTCTCATAAGTCGATGAGTACTCTTGACCAAGGAGTACTCATCTTTCATTAAAACATTCTCAATCTGATTTATTGATTCCCGCCCCCATGGTTTTAAAAAAGAGATAAATGAACTACCTATGAAATCGCAAAAGCGCACAGATAACAACGATGCATACTTTGATTAATTAAATATATTTTACAAAAAAAATATCTTTATATTACTTCCGTACAAAACGCCAATTTCATATGTTAGGACCTAATATTTTGGATGCGAAAATCAATCGAGATCATCAAACTGCAGATCCTCATTGCAACATTGATCATTCGTTACTGGTATCTATAATGTTGGTCTTTATTCTAGAAATAATATCTTACCATATAGTGGTATGAAATCATATTTTAGTATCCTCTATAAAAACATACATACATATACAAAACAGTGTCATCAAATCTTCTTATAACAACTAACCTGACTACGACCTTTAAGCAACATCAGAACAATCTTGTAACAATTCGCGTGATCTAATTATTTACTAGTAAACAGTAATATGCAGTAATTTCCAGTAATCATGGACGTCCTCACCTCGCACTGTTGTTGTGAAATTAAATAATATCACCCGTGTCGGGTCGTGGGTGCATTCCCATTTGTCAATCCGTCAAGACAGAACGCGCGGGGTGTTCGTTAGGTATGAGCCGATAATACAAATGAATATTATGGTATCGGAAAAAGTGCAATGACTCTTTGCAACGCGTTATTCTTCTTATGGGTTCTCAGCTGACGATGGAAGGGTAAGAAAGAGTCCTGTAGAAACTGAAGTCCTTAGAAAATTACTTCTTATACTACGTAATCCAACTTTACCACTAATGATATTCACTTGACTTGACTTGACTTGAGAAATCGATTGATAGCCCCTGTGGCGTAGCGGTAATGAACGCGACTGCTACGCAGGAGGCGCGAATTCGATTCCCGTTCAGTGCAAATATTTACATGCACGAATATGTATATTTGCATTGGTCTGGGTGTATCTATGTATAATATGTAAGATTTTACAAAAAAAAAAGTATCTAAGTAAATTTATCCGCATTCTAGATTCCATAACACAAGTTAGTTAAGCTACGGTTTTTTTTATCTAGGACACGCCAACTTGACTTCACCTCGCCTGATGGTAAGCTAAAGGCAAACTCTCACGAAAGAGGGTCATCATTACAGACACTAAGTAATATTACAATGGTTGCCGGCCTCATAGCATCATCATACTCGTAGCTCATCACAGATAGCGTTGTGTAGAATGTTTTAGAATACTTATTATATTTTTAAAACAATATAAAATACAGTGTTAAGATAGTAATCTAAGTTATAGGTTTATACGAAAAAATCGTTATACAATGGAGACAGTTAGAACAAAAACTACGCTCGTATTAAAATTGAACTTTACCGCACATAAACAACACGAGACATGTGCGCGACCGTGCGATACAACATTTGAGATTACCGCATTACTGTGTTACTGTAGCAATACTTTAAGGCTCACTTTTAGAATCAATTTGTATAGAAAGTGAACCTTAAAGCACGTAGTAATCGTACCGTTAAACGTAATAAAGATTTATCCGAGCTAAGTACCCGAATTTGGTACATCTTTCTATTTCTGCAGAATTAACTAAAAGTTTTGATATATCTTTCTTGATTAAAGGACGGCTCTCATTTTTGTAGATACTAATAATCCTCTAAAATGTAGAAATAATATCTACTTCATATCAAGATTTAATAATTTCGTGAACTGCATTTTTTATCAGCTATACAAAGATCAACAGATATTAATTTCGACAGAAGAGAAATACATTCTGAAGAATTGAGGTCTCTACCTTTTTAAAGCCCGTAAAAAACGTGATCAGAATGTTGAGGGATACGAAATAACTACATACTTACCATCATAAACAACGCTTATAACACTAATTTAAAACGCAAACATTTCAAAACAATCCTTCAACATCAAAATAATATCGCACCACGTTCATTCCGATGGACAAACTTAATCACAGATTTAGCTATTGGTTAAGCAAACACCACTTTACACTTTAACTCGTCCTTATCCAATAAAAATCACTCAAAAATGACCTTTATCTGTATGTTTATAAAGTGTTTATAAAGATATATGTAAGTTGTCTATACACTAAGCTTAAGGAATTAAGTAAGAAAATATTTCGACATTTGAACGGTTAACTAGAAAACACAATTTTAACTTTACATCTTATCTCAACGCTTCAAATGTTTATTCCCATAAAATTAAGGTCTAAAATCGTTTAGCCGTAGGATTTTGGATGGTAGAATAATATGGTAAATTGGTGTATTGATTCATTGGTGCCCACAAGTGGTAATGAGGTCTAATGAACAGTACGGGAAACGTGATTGGTCGTTATGATTAGTGAGAATTTAGATTTTTAGGTGCCAACAGTGTGGCTCAATAGAAAAAGAAGTGTTGAATTTCACTTGTATGTGGGATTAAGTTTGTTTTGAAAAAAGTTAATTTTAAGTTATAATGTGCTATTACAAGTCATGATACCTTTCATTACGTGTCAGATATCATACCAACTACATAATTAAGAATTCTGCTGGGTATAATTATAAACAGAATTTAAGATGACTGAATTAAAATTTTACTGAACAGTTTTTTATATTAAGCCTGTTAGTTCGAGGCCATCTTTCTAGATGAGACTTTCTGAAAATATTAGCCCTTAGTTTGACATCCTCGACAAATCTGATCATACTTCTGACCCTGCTTAACCAACCCAGGTTAGGGGGAAAAGGGGTCTATATATGGGTCAACCACTAACTACATTCCGTGGGACAGAAAACAGATTTAGATTTGAAATGACTGAACTGCATATGGTCATTTTTTAAACAGAATTTCAGAAGGTTTAGTTTCAGAATCCTTATTTTAAGTTTTCGTTTTGACAACTCACATATAAAATCTTCTAAATTATTCTAATTAAGTATTTACCATACAAAACAGAATTTACATAAAACTTGCAAAACTTATTCGCATTGCAATAGATCTTTACTAATTCATTCTATTGACATTGATATTAATCATCCATCAGATAATATCTGTGTTTTAATATATGATACCAATTCTCGAGTCAACATTCACGGTTGCATATTTATCAAAAATTGAGAAGAACACTCACAACATATTAGTGCAAAGACTTTTCAATCTTCGAGGGTATCATTATCATCGTCATCTGTCCAAAATTCATCGTCCTCTTAACGTTTTCCTAGTAGCGTCCTAAAACACTATGGCGCTTCGGAAAATATGTCCGTTTTTTGAATTTTGATCGGTATACTGGACTTTACGAGTGCCGTCTACCGTCAGACCTGCTAATCACGACAGGAAAGCATACGCCAGAACCACGTCCGAATTAAGCTAGTTTAGTTTGCTGGCCACTGCAGGTGAAGTTGCCTTGTGCCCAAACGCACTGTCATATACTAATCCAAAAACTTTGAGAGACAAATACATATATAATTATTTGTGAATTGACTACAGCACTTGAGCAAAGGCGAGAGAAATGTGGAGAAGTGGTGGAAAATAGGAAAGGAAGATTAATTTGTTAAATATTGCTCAAAATCGATTTCAAGTTCTCCTATACTGAACATATAATGAATGATTCTAGATGAGAACTTCAGTAGATACAAGACACTTTCCTAAAATATTACTCATAACTACTTATTAGAGTCCTCCTGTACCTACCTCAACTGATGATATTTCCATTACCACCCCTGTTCTCACTAATCCTCCACAAACACGTGCTAAGTGGCCACTAACTGCGCACACGCATAATTGGTACACACGCGCGCTTGTTTGCATTAACAACTGTAATATGTGTTTAGTGTGTAACTGGCCTTATTTATTAGACTTATTAGAGGTCTTTGGATACATCATGTTGTGTAGCGTAAGGTTTTGATTATCGATCTTTAATAGAACCTACGTAAGAAAGATTTTAGTGATATAGCTGACGGTAAGTGGTGACCTTGATCTTATGGACACTTGCAATATTAGATATGTCACGTTAGTCTTGCTACCATTGGTGGAAAAAAGACAGAAAATAAAATTGAATGTTGCCTGTATAGATAAAGTCTCAGGCACTTACACAAACGAAATGCAGAGTACTGCTACTTAACATCAATGTTATATGATGATAACAATGAAGTGTTGATAGCTTTGTGGCTAAAGACACGGTCTTATGATCGTGAGATCGCGGGATATCTCCTGATACAAGCAATATATTTAAACTGGAGTCGTAGTGTAGAAATTTAGTTAAATTCGAGTGGTAGTATAGTAATTTCAGTTTCTAGTAGTCCTTAAAAACATTGGATAGTATCGCTTAGGTTTAACCGTTGCTAGGCAAAGTATGGCAGACAAATATAACGTCAGTAGTGTATTAAAGTATTATATTTATAACGGATTTTAACTTTTCATGCAAGTTAAGGTAAGTATTGAACATCCACGCGAGCTATGCTCATAAAACAATTGTACTGCTTTCATTACTATACACAATATAAATACCTATATCAATTACGTTTACTACCAAATGACATTGTAAGTAACCTAGAGTTTTATTATAAAACAATTAACTTAAAGGATAGATAATCCGTCTTACACCTAAGAACTCAAAAAAACTTTTCAAAAACAATTTTCAGATACTAATAAAAACAAAACAAAATCAACATTTCAATTATTTGTTGAGCAACTTTTTCAACACTCAACTAACAAAATATTCGAACTAATAACACAATTCGAAATATAAAACATAACTACAAACAAAATTACAAAAAAAATCGTTTCATAATAATCTCAGCAAAAACATTTATCTGAACGATTTAACCCTTCACAACATATGGCGTGATGGTTCCGTAGCAAAACGATCGCGTGTACCGACAGCATAAACGACCATCACACCATGAAATAATTAATTTTATTCGTGTCCAATAATTGTCTTAGTTCCATAATATCTGTGGGTTTTGTTGATTGCCGCGTGAATTTGATCCGAATCGATTTATCAATGTTTGGATTCGTAATCGATTACAAAATCGATCGTATATTTATAAATGTCATGGATGTTATGCTTCATTGTCTAATAATTGAACTATAAAATTGTGATGATAGATCTATTTCATTTAGCCTCGTAACTTTGAAGTTGTGAAACTTTAAGGTGTAAATATCTATGTTTTATTTTGTGGTCTAAGATATCGCCAATTACATGTGGACGTCAAAATATTTAAGTTCAGTCGCGTTGGAGTTAGACTTGAAGAAGTTGACAAATGCCTTGTATATATATAATATATAGTCTACCTACATTATCTAGAACCATAAAATATATCAGGATATACCGACAATGGACTGCTGCGACGAGGTCTCGGGTTCGATCCCAGGTTTTACCTTGGCACACACCAATGACTTTTCAATGCTTTTCGAAGTTATGTGCGTATTTATCGCAGGTTTATAAGTGCCCGGTTAATAACAATAGGCTCGCCACCTATTACATTGGGACCTAAACATAAACTGGCGAAATGTGGTTAGCACCTCTGCCTACCCCTTCGGGATATAGGCGTGAGTTTATGTTATGTTATGTTATATACCGACAGATTCAACGCGCAACAATCTGTAACAGAATATGTATGTTTATAATTGCAACACTCAGAAACTAATCAACTTATAATTTTGAACGGTTCATTGCATTTTGACTGAAGATTACACACAGAAACTGTCAATATTTTTAAAATGAACATTTAATAATGTTACCACGAAGATATATTTTGACAGTTCATACTTTCTACTTTCAATCTATAAAAGCGCCTGTATCCAGGTAAGTATATACAGTGCTACCTGTTTTGCTGTCGATACAGTGCAATTACGAATCGTTCTACATAACGAAGCGCGTCAATCGCTTTATGAGATTCCCACGACATAGGCCATAAAGCCTATGGCGAGGTTCGAGCATTTTATGTCATATTTTTCCTAACATTATATGATTGATGAAAAAAATTTACACGACTGTCCAAAAAAAGGAGCGTCATGTTTTCAGTGTGTGCATGTGAGTTTCTATATTATACCTTAACTTTCAAATGTCTATAGTACCTAGTTATAAATGTACAAGATTTTGTAAGATTCCTGGTTAAGAATATTGGCTATAATTATTTTCGAAAATAAATATTTTGGCAGGGCTTTCGTGTTTTTTAATATTATTCTATACATAATTTAGAAAATAAAAATTTTATACAAGTGTTGCGGTGATTTTAAAAGTTTTGTACAGTCCTTGCATTAAATTTTAATTGCTTTTGCACTTCCAATAAAACCTAATTTCCTTGGATGTATTTCGGGTCGAAAACAAAAATTAGTACGTCTACCACGCAGGTTAAGCCACATGCAACCACTAGTAGATTATAAAACAAACCCATAGTCAGAGACGCAGATAGTGAATCTCCGTTCGTGTGCTACATAAACCGCACGAACCCATCAGATAGGAATCGAACCCGCGTACCCCGCCCACAATCCGTAAAACAAACACACTCGATTGTTCCGATATCAGATCATTACATATCGACCACTAATCGAATACTTCACACTAAAGGTTACAAAAGATTAATGTGCAAAGATAAAAGAAATATTGTTATGTAAACACATTTTGTTACACTGACTTTTAGACTTTCGCGGGATATGATGATAGGGTAGCTGCCCGACAGATACTTTTTTTTATACCACTTAGGTGGCAGACAAGCACACGGACTACCTGATGGAAAGTGGTTACTGTGGCCGTGTGCAACATCAGGGGCGAGGGATATGCCTGTCAACTTCACCTTCGGTAACCAACAATGACCTAAAAGCGCCGTATGTTTGTATGTTTTAGACGTCGTGGGAGAGGTTATGTCGGATTTGAACGTCCGACATAACCCACCGGCTCTGACTGAGGGGGGTGGGGATTTTTCGTACGGTTCTGATTATTGTAGACTTTGGTGAATACACTTGACTAGATGGAATGTTTGACTGCATCAGAAAATGTAGTCGATTCTCTGGGAATTTATATATCAATATATAATTTCATTTCATATTGAAGTTTAACCAAACAAATTTAATTTGGAAACAGCGGACCCAGAACTCCGAAGTGAAAGCTTCGGAAAATCTATCATAAATATAATATTCATCTTCAAAAAGTGCTAGGTACAAAATTTCCGTTGGCATATTTTAAGCTGTGCCATATTAGCGGGTAGTTATGTTATGTGATATGTGATCTACCACCCTACGAGTCAAGTTCGTTTACCCGTCAAAATGCAATAAGGTCTATTTCCCTTCGAATATAATGTTAGAGACTAACGCTTCAAATGTCAGACATCTCAGTATACAAAAGGTAATATGTCATTACCATTATTGTGTATATCTTTCACTCAGTTGCTACTTACCTAGAAAATCTCATAAAAACATTGTTTCTCATGATTTATATTTTATTTAAATAAACAAGTCAGTGCGAATAAAACAAGCTAGCCCGAATTGCTCCACAAACACGGAAGCACTCTCAGTTTGCTTTCATAAGTGCGTGCAAGTGCTAACTGAATGTCGGAACACCTTGTAATATAGACCGCTAAATGCCGTGTAGGGTAACCATAGCTTGCAACGTATTGTGGATGGATGCAAACGTTGACAAAAATATATTAAAATAAATTTCTGTATATTTTTATTCTTTTAAGGTAACTTTGTTGAAAATATGAGTTGTGAAAGTGAAGTGTGAAGTTATGTTTTATTTGTTTTTTCTGTTACGATTGTGGAGTTTTTAAGTGTAGTTAAGTGTGTGTGTATAATAAATGGTTCATTCTTTCTTTCTTTCTTTTTAAAAATAATTTGACAAACATTAGAAATTAAAGTTGTAGTCATCATTCTCATTCTTTGAGCCCCATATGCATGCATATAAATATTTACACTGTACGTTAACTACTGTTACGCGACTAAAGCTAGATAAATGAATGGATGAAATAATGGTTGTATGTATATTATTCTAAAAAGGTATAGTATTATGAAAATTCTAAAGTAATATTTTATGCTGTTATTGACTAGTAACTGTGTATCTACGTTTGCATGCAATAAAAACGAATAAAATTACGTGTTTCACAAGGGACATCCCTCTCAGTCTAGCACAATGAGTGATTAAAGCGTCCATTACAGCAAGGTTAGATGGACAGATTACTCATCAAGACGTTTATATGTACCTCTAAGTAGTTTCGAACATAACATTAATAACTTTAACTTAATTACAAAAAATATTATGCGGGCTACTTTAGATCGGTCATTCTGGAAGTCTATGGGAGAGGCCTATTTACAGCAGTGGACTGTGACTGGCTGATATGATGATATGATGAATAAGTTAAGCTACCCATGCATGGTTGCCATTTGGATGGATGACCACTGAAAACATTGTTTTCATATCGTGTGAATATAAACGAAAATAAGTTCAACCTATTTAAATAGAAAAAAAACTACATTTACAATAGAATTATAACAAAACGTCTACAAAAACCGTAACCTTTTTTAAAAACACACTAAATTAATTACTAAAAACAAACTTAATCGATCACTAAAAAATCGACTAAGAAACTAAAGCTAGTAATTACATCAATTTGTTACATTTGCATAATTATTACTGCTCATGTGTTTTTTAATTACGCACTATTATTATTGACTGATACATTTAAATCCTTCGGTTTTGCCTTGAATTTATTAAAGAAATATTAGTGTCATTAAAATGTATTGAAATTGTTATTATACATGCAGAAGAACTGATCAAAATAATGTAAAATTTATGAAACAAAGCATGAATAATGGATTCATATTAATTTATATTTATTAAATCATTTTATACTCGTATCTATATTATGACGATTAGGGGGCCATCTCAAAACCCTGATGGCTATATGGGCAATGGCGGGCAAATTTTAATTGCAATTAAAAAATATTAACAATTAAAAATTCCGACTTGCATTCCAAAAGATCTAAACAAGTAAATCCGACTGATAGCGGGTTAATTGCGATTAAAAAACTGGGATCGATTTTTAACCTATTCTTCAAAGTACTGAAGCGCTCAGATGAAATAACACCACGTGTTCACCCACCTAATTGCCAACCGCGCCTATACTGACCTTTTGAACAGCGCATCTCTCCTCTGCATCACTCTAAAGTAGACTGTTAGACAGGGCCTTTGGCATTAGGTCCGCCTTTGTAAATTTACTGCGCATAAAGTTAAATAAATAAATATACAGCTAGTGCACCTGGAATTGAGCACATCCTCAAATCTATCCGATAGTATCCAAGAAGGACAGTTTCCGATATTCGTGGATCATGGTAGCCCTACCAACCCGCCAGTGCGTGCTACAACAAAAGCCGCTAATTCGTCCTCTATCAATTCGTTCGTCATTTGAACGTGCTAATTTGGAAACCCGACTTTCGCTACACTCTGTTTGTGAGATCATTATCGTCAACGGAGCAATAGCAACTATATTGGTAGAATTAGTACATCATAAATTGTTTAGTTTTGTTGTTAAAAACATTTTTTGTCAACAACTACAATTTTTATACATGCTTTTTTAATCAATTCATAGTTTTGAAACTAGCTTTGATGCCTTGTAATTATAAGATGCTATTAGGCATCTATTTTGATATTATGATGGTGATCTTTTCTTTTGTACAAGTGAATTCCCCCTCACTCAGGCTTACCTTGAAGTGGTAATATCAGAATTATGCCAATTAAAACCACACGACATTCAGTCACAAGAGACTTTTATTAGGAGGTCCAAATACACACTATGGAGCAAGTTCTCGAAAACCCCTAGCAGACTTTACCCTTAGCCATAACACACCTGGCTGTCTAAAAAGGCCATAATACTAAGCAGATTCTAATTTCATGTAAATTTTTAGCCTAATAAATAGCTAATAATTTACATAAAGTAGCCCTTTTAGACCTGCTCGCGAGACCAGCCAGCAGACCGTACAGCGTACCATATAGATGCCACTGCAATAATGCGCATTACGGTTATACAAATAAGAATCAGAATCCCGTGGGTGAGACGTGGAATGGCCATTACGTCTTACTCCCGGAACTGTCCCTCAATTATTGTTCCAAACCGCTTCTTTAGTATTACACATAGAAGTAATTCCTCACCAACCCTGAAACCAAAACACAACACCCATATTTCGTTACTTTCAATACCACCCATTAGAGCGGGGACATGCCACCACACGTCTGGTCTATTAACAGGCCCATAACTCGGAAACATCTTTTGTACTACGATTTTTGTGCTAACCGTATTTGAATGCGCTCGCGCATTGTGAGCGTATATTAACACAGCACTTAAGATGTTAGAGCCTTAGTAATAGCGTAGTGTGGGTGTCCGAAGCGATCTCTGTGTTATTGTAGTTTGTTCGGTACTGTCGGATTAGTTTGTGCATTACGAGAAAAGCTGTTTGATATGCTTTATCTATCTATCTATATATCTATGTACCGACTAGTTATGAAGCTGAGGAGTCTGTTGTTTGAATGCATAATTTTTTTAAACTACTTGCACGATTTGTTTGGATGTCTTTTTGCATTTGATAGCCCACTGTCTGATAAAATTTTATTCCCGTTAGATGCTAATAACGTTAATTTGTTTTCTTCTGAGTTTCTATGATTGTAAGAAATATTATCTACCTACCTCACTGTAAAAATAATGCTATAGATACGTACATGCATATTTACAAAAGTATGGTCAGAGCATTATGTGATCACTACTTTGTTAGTGGACTAATTTTCTTTTATTATTATAATACTTTATATACTTAGATGTGAATGTGTTCGTAAAATTATGTTGCCGTAATATCCTCAAATGTAAACGACATGTTTTCGGCGAAAACTTGTAAATGGCCTTCAATATAAGTTTTCCTAAAATGTTAAAATAAAATAAAAATAAAATAAAGCATTCATGAATCTTCTTGAGTTTTGTTTAAATGGCACTGCATTCAATACCCGGCCAGCATTCGCAAATATTAATATACTGATTCACTAACGGTACTTTCTAAAGAATTTTTTGAAAGGCTTTTGAATATTGAACATCGATTATGAAACAAAACATCTCTCATCAAAATAGAATTTACCGTAAATCTTTACTGAGAAAATTTAGAACAAAACCCTACGGTTCTATTGTGGTCCCTATCCTGGCTACTTCAAAAATGCCACAGAAGGGTTAGGTCGTAAATCATTTTTAATGAAAGTCGATAATGGAACAATATATTTGTCATTGTTTATGTAAACCACACCGTGCATTTCAGGGTTGAATAGGATTAGCATAATTTTCAGAATAACGGGGACCGTTTGTTGGGAGCGTGTTCTTTAAATATGCGGGTGCTGTGTTAAGAGAGTAATTTAACTATAGTTGTTTAGTCTAGAGTGAATAGGTTATAAAGAGGCGAGATAGTGTACTGGCCGAAAGTGAGCCTATTATTATTAAGAAAAATAGATTATAATATTAATTTTTTTAATAAAAAAAAAATAAATTCTATCAATGTGTCAATAGGTGTAGGTAATGGTGTAAGTTTGATAAATTATCAATTTTCTTTTCCCTTTTCAGGTACGTTAATTTGCTGTTATGTTCGCATCACATGGTAAGAATCTAATCTATTCTAATCTAATCTATTGAAAATCACAATTTCTGGTTAATACCCATTCAAATTTCTTAATAGCCATAGAACTAATTTCAAAGTTCCTCTTAAAACAGTTATTAGCTGAGCAATTCCTAATAGGGGTGGGCGGGATTCACTCGGTTATTGTCGGGCGCGCTCGGCCGCGCTCGGGGTCACTCGGGTCACCGTAGACGCAGACGCCGATAGAATTATGCTTCAATTGTTTTACGTTCGCGCCGTGCTCGGCCAGTGCAAGCTCAAAATGAAATATCGAACGACGCATCAGGGAATTTGTATCAAGTTGTTTTTTATCGATTGTCTGGTGCTCAACTGTTGGAATCGATATCGTTTTATTGCTGTACAACGAGGTGTGAAGCGATGTCGACACGTTCTGAACATCAATAATCGATTCCTGTTGCGTCATCCGATTTATATTCGATTTATGATTCATGCCCTCTGTTCCCAAGACCTCACTTCAGTTGTAATTACATAGAAAATAATAATACATTCGCACGCTTATTAAAATTGAAAATAGATGAAACAAAATCAGCCGGTTACACCGCTCCCGTAATTAACAAAAGGTTAAACTGTAATCAAGTTGTAATTGTATACAATCACTTTTGACCCGCGGCAACTTGTAATTTAATATCTTTAAACATTACAAACAAATTACAATAAGGCTGTAAATAGAGATCGTAAGTACATGTTTTATTCAAACTTAGATTTTGGAAGTGACAGGTGCCATGTTGACGTTTGAGTCGTTAAAATAATGATTGGCATTCGTATCACACTCCGCGTGACAATGACATGATCATTTGAGTTGTCAAAGTAGACATTACAATTGACACTGCAAACATAGCTCCCGTCGTGAAAAATAACATTTATTACATGTACTACAATGTCAATTGCATCCGCCCATATACGAACTAATCCATGCAAATGACGGTTAACAATGGGTTCACTATGAAACTGTTGTGACTTGGTGACATTGTGAAGGAGATGATGATGTTTTTAACAACTCGCGTAATAAGGAGTTATACCTCCATTTATGAAACAAAATAACCATTCAACTTGGTTTTTCAACTCCATTTACACACATACATTCACGCCTTTAAATTACCGCAGTGGTAGATAGAGGTCTTAGCACCAACATTTCGGCAACTGTGATTGTTAATACCACGTTAAGTAGTTAATTAGCACATTGTCCACCTAATAGTAAAATGATGATATATTACGATTGTTTAAAAATTAACCTATAAGATACCAAGGCCTTCATACCTTGCAAAAGCTGTATAATATGCAATAAATTACCATTTAACCTTATAAACGTTTAAAAAAAGATGTATACTGTCAGTCACAAAAGGCATATTATAAAACTATTTACTAAAGTTTAAAAGACTGTTCTATTTGTTATAGATCCATGTAAACTAAAGCGGACATTAATGTCTCTGTCCAGTCTCGATCCACGATCACAAACTGACTTTTAATTGTGGGTTAACAGAATTGTGGCATCGGCCGCTCTGTTTGCTTAGAGCGATATTACATTATTATTATTATTATTGTCTATTAATTTATATTAGAACGATAGTAATGGCTTCAAATGGGCCATGTGTGGTTTAAAATGATTAAATTGCTTTATTCTGGATTTTAAGAAGGTTGCTGAAATGAAATTAAAAAACGCAAATCAATATTCAGAGTGGAATTTTAGACTTTGATAAGGCTTTTATCGGATCCCGACGGTGTTGAATTTATACATACATACATATAATCACGCCTTTATACCTGGAGGGTTAGGTAGAGGTGAATTAACACCCACATTTCACCAATAATTATTTTCGGTCCCACGTAATAGTGGTGAGCCTATTGCCGTATTCCGGGCACTATTGTTGACACGAGCCATGCATTTGAAGCCACGCGACGAATTTATGCATGGTATATACTTAACTGTATCTTTAAAAGTAATTATGAGGCCATAGAACATTATTGCAACTCATTTTTATGAAAATGATAATTATAAGGGTTACAATGCTTAATGGAACAATATATTGGTCATTGTTTCCACACCGTTCATTTCAGGGTTGAATAGGATTAGCATCATTTTCGGAATAACGGGTATCTTTTTTTGGAGCTTGTTCTTTAAATATGCGGGTGCTGTGTTAAGAGAGTAATTTAACTTTAGTTGTTTAGTCTAGAGTGAATAGGTTACTTCTAGACAATCGTATTTCATCATCAAACGAATAATATTTTACAAAGAGGCTAGATAGTGTACTGTCCCAAAGTGAGCCTATTGTTATTAAAAAATATAAATCAATGTATCAACAACTGCAGTAGCCTAGTGGTATGGGTAAATGGACTGCTGAGACGAAGTCTCGGGTTCGATCCCAAGTTTTACCATGGCACACACCAATGACTTTTCAAAGTTTTTCGAAGTTATGTGTGTATTTATCGCAGGTTTATAAGTACCCGGTTAATGGTAATAAGCTTATAACATTGAGACCTAAACATAAACTGGCGAAATGTGGGTGCTAGCACCTCTGCCTACCCCTTCGGGGATATAGGCGTGAGTTTATGTTATGTTATCAATAGGTGTAAGTTTAAAATGATATTTAAAAATAATAGTCAATGTTCAGAATGGAATTTTATACTTTGGTAAGGCTTTTATTGGATCTCGACGGAGTGAGAAGATGACAATTATAAGGGTTACAATGCTTTTCCTTAAATTTTAGAACGATACTTACGATTCCATCTCAGAAAAAAAAATACCACAGTAGACTAGTTTACTAAATACTACCAATCAGAAGTCACTACTGAAAAAGACAATAAAATATATTTTTCACTCCCGTAGAACATAGCATTAACTTGTTCTCACATTAGGAGCCAGCCTCGTTGCAAGCAGTTTCCATCAATCTCTAAACGTCTCAACTTTCAACCATCCCAATGAGCCTTAATAACCTCATTTTGTTCAACACATAATAAAGCCATGCGTTTGAACACTTCATGCAAAACACCAACTTTATTTTACTGTTCAAAAAATTGGCATAAATATTCACAACTTTATCGCGTCGAAAATAAAGTTCAAAATTCAATGATATAATTTTTTGGTCGCTACTGAACTGCATAATGCTAGTAATATCATCATTGCTGGATAGTGCAGCGCCTCAAGCGTTTGGCACGACTATACCGCTGTCCTTTACCCCCTTATACAAGATCCTATGTCTATCCTTGTCTCACGGGGTTCGAGCATTGTCATTTTTGTAAATTGACCTCTGATCCTGAAATATAGATATTATTTCACAAATGAATGGTAAGTTACTTAAAGTGTATTGGATAAAATGGCGGACGCTTTACCGAGAACTGCGTTAATACATTTCTTTTTGATGCTAATGACAGCTATTATCTCTATTTTAAGATTACATTCAAGACTTTCCCCTCTGAGGCAGGTAAAGACAACATCCTACCATATCTACCATATCTCTCTCAAGTGTAGGCGTATTTCTGGCACTTCTGCAACTAGCCTTCTGTTTCTGTATTTAAACATACTGAATGAAATTTTAAAACATTTATTAACTATAAACTATTCAAATTGAAAAAGATAGAAAAAAATTGAATCGGTTCAGGCGGTTCGAATATCCCGCCCGAACCAATTCAATTTATTCTATGTTAAACGATTTACACAAATCATATTTTTTAAACTATCCAATTCGGAATGTAGTTGAACAAAAAACAATTTATTGACATTTTAAAGAAGTCAAGAATAATACTACTACACTGTAATATTGTCTGCTAACTAAACCTTTGCACGTACCAACCTGCACTGATCTAGTTCTCTCCATGTGAAAACATCTCCGAGTAAAATTATCCTAAAAAACCTCAACCAAATCTATCCAACATTTTTTAATTCGTGCGTAACAAAAAAGAAACTCAAATAATAAGATAAAATAAGTTTTATTGACAAATAAAAGAAAACAATTTAACATTTATCCATCAAGTAACACTTAGAACACTTCAAGCTTAACATGTCTAGCCGCAACAGCCATCAAGACTAGCCCCTCCCGTCCCCGTGTTAGTAAAATAACTGTGTTACAGGTAGGTTAAGGATAATCTCAAACAGCACAGTTGTAGCCATCGCATGGTTACTTGATATGGATATAGATTTTCTAAATCCCCAAACTAGGTATGCCTGTTTGTCGTTGATCAGGTGGTGAAAGTTTAGTTGAACAAAAAAATAATAATAAAAACAATTAATTATAATAACTATAATAATATTAGCTAGTTTTATAACTCCGCATCATAGTGAGATGTACCGGAGTGAGACAGAACACCTATAGCCCTCGATGCCCACGCCTGAGCCCACATGCCGCCAGTCCCTATTGTTTACCCTCGCACCGATGCCTATCGCCACAGATTATCTACAAATTGAAAGTAATATCTCGTATGTTGCGTTTTCATAATCGATATTGGGTCGAGGTTGAGTCTCTGAGTGAGTCACTTTTGTTAGCAGATGGGGTTTTATATAGAAGAAGAGTATACAGAGGTTAAATTATTTTTATACTCTCAGATATATTTATAAAAGTAAGCAACAGTATATTATTTTAAGGATATTTACTTTATTAATATTTACATAATGTACATGGAAGTTATCTAAATTAAAATATAAGAACAATACAGAAAATCAACCTCAACCGGGAGGGTGGCCAGAAGGCTAGCGGTATTGCCACTGCTTTTGCGCAAGGAAACCAGCCCTCTGGTAACGGGTAGCGTCAATTAAACGTTTAGAAATTTCTCTGAACAAAAGACGGGCACTTGGAACCCATGATCCCAGCGTCTCGACCCCAAACAGCTGGAATATGTAATTATTTTAAGGTATATATATATACATTCTCTAAGGGGTAGGCAGAGGTGTATTAACATCTGCATTTCAACAATAATTGAATTCGGTCCCACGTAATAGGGGGTGAGCCTATTGCCGTTTTCCGGGTACTATTGTTGACTCAAGCCATGCATCTGAGGCTGAGTCTAGGCTGTATATATCTGTCTGATGTTAAACTGCCCTATCCCTTAGTCATCTTGTACGACACCGCATGGAAAGATATGGAGTGGTCCAAATTCTACTCTGCCGGGAACCACACGGCTAAAAAAAGTGCAAGTGTGTTTTTTCCGATTTAATCTCATAAATTTCTGTAAACGAAATTACATAGAAGCGAAAGATAATATAAGGTAGGACACGGCGGTATTTCCGCCCAATTGAGCAGTCCGACTGAGGAAGTACCTCCGCCCTACAGAGTACCGCGGTTATAATAACTTCGTGTTGTGTTCTCGGCGGTAACTAGGGTAGCCAGAGCTCACTGGACAATTTGTGCTGTCAGTGGTATGACTAAAGGTTTGTCCTGCTTTGTCCTATATACTGACAGCACAGAAACTCTGTGCTTACAGGGTCGGCAGCGGGCTTCTCTGGTGTTACACACGTCCATAGGCCACGGTAACCACTTTCGATCAGGTGGGCCGTGCGCTTGTCTGCCACTTAAGTGTTATAAAAAAAATATAATATGACACAACAATTTTAAAAAGTTAATAAGCTTATTAAATAATTGAAATTTGTAATAATGAAATCTCTAGTTATAAATACGTAGCACCGGGCGGGCGGCGACGGGCGGTGAGGCAAGCGTGGGCGGTGGCCGTGGGAACTCCTTCGTTAGAGCCGCGCGGTACAAACGTACGCGCTATCATTCATATTAGATATAAATTGGTAACGCAATTCCGTGTGAGATATTATATACTATGAGAGATTTACTTAAATCATAATATTTTAAATGGTTGATAAATAATTGGATGGAGGTAATTTTAATGTAAATAAACTGTAGATGGTACTTATGATTGTGCAAGTAGCAATTGGAATAGATAGTTGTTAGTTTTAAAAGTGTTCAAAAGGGTACCTAAACGATTAGTGGGTTAAGCTACAGAGGCACGTTTGCTGTTTGGATGGGTGACCACTTCTTAGTATTTCATTTGCTCTTCGGAGGGCACGTTACGTCTTGTTCCCGGCAGTAACTAGACGTTAGGTCAATATCGCGTCCTGAATAACTTTGTCATTAGTCGACTGTTAACCAGAACTCAGAATAGGAGGCCAACCGGCAGTCGCTTCCAATATATGTAGTTGGAAACCACGACGTATATACCTACAAAATACCGTGGCCATAATAAGCTCTTGTTGTGTTTGCGGTGGTGAGTAGGGTAGCCAGAGCTCACTGGAGAGTTTTTATGCTGTCAAAGTGAAGACTAATGGCTTTTTGGTGAGGTGAAGTATCGAAACATGGTTGAGATTTTTATAGCACTTTGATGGCATACAATCACACGGCCCACCTGATGGAAAAGGTCAATCAATGGTATACCAACTTGCAAAATCCCAAATGGCTTGGCTATAATATTTAGCTATATACATCTAATATAGTGGCGTCACCCCATCTCTTCCCATGCGGTGTCGTACAAAGCGACTTAGGGATAGGGCTGTTTAACATCAGACAGATACATACAGCTCAGACTCAGCCTCAGATGCACAGCTAGAATCAACAATAGTGCCCAGCATAGAGCAATAGGCTCACCTCCTATTACTTGGGAGCAAATATTGGTGAAATGTGGGTGTTAATTCACCTATGTATGTATGTATATAAAACAAATTTATACCTATAATTAAAAACATATTAAAAGTTGTAAGCAGCCGCCTCAACTTTGTACCCGTATATTACACTCAAGCAAACAGATATCGTATCTACACTCCTTATAGGCCTTATCTACAAATATGATCTAGCGTCAGTTAACGGCAATAAGAATCAATTCTATTTCCACAGGGTACCTTTGACTGCCGCAAGCGAATTTAATAGTTGATGTTGTACAAACATCTTCATATAAAAGACATAAACGCGGGCTGTTTGAAATTTCAATAGGTACGATCGTAAAAGGAGATGAGACTGTATATACCTTATCAAATAAAAGTTATATGAAAACGTGCATACTTTATTTCCTTTCCAGATAGTACGTAATTTGATTAACTTTAATGTTATTTTTAGTACTTTTAAAGTTACCCATGTAACTAATGATCGTTAGTTTAGTACCAGTACGGTAACGAGTAACGATTGGTAGTCATAATAAATTTGTACATTTTCAAGTAAAAGACATAAACGCGTGCTGTTTAAACTTTTCAGTATAGAAAGTGCGAACCCATTTGATTGGATTGAGAATTAACTATCATAAAGTTAAAAATTTTGTTTGTTTGTTCGTATTTTATGCCTTACCGTAAAGTCCATCTGATTGCTATAAAACTGTCAAAAAATATCGCAATCTAACATCATGATCCAGTACCTATCAATTTAGATGCGAAACGTGTTAGCACATCAATAACATCAATATATATTGACATGATTGAGAAGATCACTATAGATATTATAATATGCAGGAATCGAACTCAAACCCCACTGCACCACTACACCATAGTAAATATAGTTCTAACTAATAACATTAGCTAGAAAACTCGGAGGCTCAATTGTAGGCTATCCCTAATACATGGGAAACCATTCCCAGTGGCTCCGAGCTATTCGTGGTGGCATGGTGCAACAACGCACGATCCCATTACACGACCACTTCTTATGGGAATGTGGCGTAATTGATACTTCTAGCACCGAACCCATGACCCACCGTATCCATAACTGTTGTTATATCAAAGCCTGTGTTTGTTTTGGTAACCTTGGATTAGATGCTAGTTGGAGAGTGTGGCTTTGTCTGTGTTTCCGTTTTTAAGTATGTTGGTATTCTAGAACTCATATTACAGGCTATGTTTAGTTTGGTTTTAGATGGCACTATATGCTAATAGATTTATATTAATTATTATACACAACTTTTAATATCGGTTCTAGAATATAGGTAAATATACTTAATGACCATCAGTTATTCTTTACATAAAATATATATTTCCATAAATACCATTTATAAACTCACGCCTGTAAATCCCCAAAATCAGAGGTGTATTAACACCCACATTTCACCAACTTTGATTTTTGGGTTAAACGTAATAGGGGCGGTCCTATTGCCGTCAATCGGGCACTTAGTCATCGGCTATATATTTACATATTTCTATGTATAATACGTATTTGCAAAGTTAATAATATGTCAGTAGGTATTTATGTTAAAAAAACACATCAGCAATACAAATAGACAGACACATTTATGGACTGAGCGGAAGTCGAACCCCGTATCAATCAAACTCACACATCACACTGGTGCTCTGATACATATTTACTTCATATTCAACTCTTGCGCATACAGGTTATCATCTAATAAACTTAGTTAGTACATAATAATAGAACTAGAATTAACGGTATTCCGTAAAAATATCCTAGAATACGTTATAAAGATCACATCGTATCGTAAACTGGTAAGATTATTGAATCGCGCGTCGATTGCGCACGTAGATAGCCGATGGTCACCGATCTCGCACGAAGATAGCCGACCGTTGGCGATGTGTATCGCGTAACTTTTTAATTTTATGACTAGTTTGTTGATTAAGATACTATCTGTTTGGTAAACTTTCATGTTTGGTACAGTCGCCATTAGAAGTAGCTTAACACTTTCGAGTTGCAGTTCACCTTAGTTGTGAAACCTTTCAAAAAATTATGAACACAATTTGACATTCTAGCGTTTGTCACGGCTCTGCCTATATACAATTCTGATACCGTCCTAACAGGACAATAACATAGGCAAATTTTTGCGCATGGGACCCAAAAAGAAACAATTATTTCAGACTAAACTTTATTATGGCGAGCATAGCTTATGTTATGGAATCTAGAATGCGAATAAACATACTAAGATACTTTTTTTGTAAATATATACATATTATACATAGAAACACCCAGACCAATGCGTATATAGCAAGTTCAGCCGGTCGAGCATTATTGAGTAACAAACAAACAAATAACCCTCTTTACAATCTTCCCTACTTATAATAGTAGTAGGATATAGTACACTTTTTCACTTTCACTCATAAGTACATTTGAACAGGTTCCATTTTTTCAGCACACGTCAGAGTGCGTCACGTTAGACTTCGCCTCACCTGACGGTAAGCTGAAGGCAAAGTCTCAGAAAAGAGCCAATAATAAGATACATGCCTCTACTAGTTTTACTCAAAACCTAAATATTCTGAATACACTAGTAATTAAAATTCATGGTACCACGACTCTCGCCATGACATCGACAGTCGCTCAAGTGCAAGCGATACATACATTACAAAGTCCGACAACATATTGTCTCATGCCTTGGACACTAGCCAATGCACCCGTCCTGCTCTAGTCTACTCACGTACTCTTCTAACAGACTGATTAATCAATACTAATTTGTTGACACCATTTTCTCTCTTGTGAATAATTGAGTCGTATTCAGTTAGCTGTCGCCTATGGGTTGTAGGGGTATTCAAATTCTACCACATCGCACGTTATACTGGGTAATGTAAACCGTAGGGTACCGTAGGTAAATGCCTCGAAAGGGACCAGAACTCACGGAAGGAATCATCCTTATGATGACAATGATTGATGTATTTTGCTCAAAACCTGCGCCAGAGCTTCATCTGGTAATCTCTTGATGGGGTCCCATACACCCTCGTATAGTATATAAAAGCGTTGGTAACTTAGTGGTTAAGAAGTCGGAATTTTTTTTTTTTTTTACGTGCGCAAAATCCCCACGGATACCTCCCCACCGGAGCCGGTGGGAGAGGTTATGTCGGACTCGAACCGACTAAAACGCACGCCGCCTGTGGGTCGCTTTGGTTGCCGAAGGTGAGGTTGACAGGCATATCCCTCGCAAGAAGTCGGCCTAACGATCGGTAGGTCCCGGGTTCGAATCCTGGCCATTACACTACCAACATGAACCCACTCCTAACACAAGCCATTTAGCTTAGTTGCAGGCATTAGTTTACTTTCAACATATTATATTTGAAGAATACCTACATACTGGAGGGTTAGGCAGAAGTGAATTAACACCCACATTTTACCAATCATTGTATTCGGTTCCACGTAATGGGATGTGAGGTATCTTCCGGGCACTATTGTTGACTCAAGCCATGCATCTGAGGCTGAATCTGGACGTATATATCTATCTGACGTTAAACAGCCCTATTTCTTAGTTGCCTTGTACAACACCGCATGGAAAGAGATGGGATAGTCCAAATTCCACTCCGGGATCCACGTTGCTTATAATCTAGCGGTAACCAAGAATTGAAGAAGCAATTTAACTAATAAATTCTTCTTCTTCTTCCTTATCGTGTCGATGGCAATATTTATACTTTGTGGTATCAGATGTAGGGAGCCTAACGTGGCGACCTATACCGCTGCCTTATTTGCTGCATTGAGGTCTCAAGTTGTGCTAATGTTGGGGCACAACGGGTACGACAATAAGCATACATTGTATACAGAGGTATCCCCATTTATAACAATTTTCCCTACAGAAGCCAACTTGGGGTATCAGTCTAATTAGGTAAATTGATAGATTTATAAACTTAAGAACCGTCAGTTGATTCGATTGTACCAACCACCACTGGCAAACACCTGTACGGTGATCGCGTTAATTCCCATACACATACGTACTTGTTAGCGTTTTTTACCACATAAAAGTACCAAAGTTCAGAATAATGTCATAAAGAAGTGTATTCGGAATACATTACAAAAATTGCCCTCGACTTGAGGCACAGTTATTTACATTGACATAAAATTTAATATTAATGCCTTATTTGTAACTTATAACTAGCGATTGGCACGCGACGCTGTCCGAACCAATAAAAAATAACATAAATTTTTCATTTTTATATTGGTCAATATGTTTAAAAAGTTTTATTGGACATTTTAAACTATTTGGGTAGCAAATAAGCATACAGAAAGCCGATTACTGTGGTTTATGCAAGATTGCATTCGTATATTATAATTTATTACACACATCTATACCTCTAGATATTTCATAACTTGTTTCTTTTTTAATTTAAAATACTACGTGACAAATACATTGCTATCAACAATATAATTGCACCAGGTAGCACCGAGCCAATAAAGTAGCCCGAATGATGACAATGGGGAAACTCACTATTACGCAGTATTTGATTAGAAGTGTATTTTGATACGCCTCTGCCTTCGGAGACATAAATTTACAAGTGAGAGGTGTACAGAAGTCATTTCAGCTATATATTATGAATAGACTTATTAGTATGACGAAGTCACAGTATGGTCTAAATCAGAGGTAGATTTGTATCAGGTATACTTAATATAATACACCTATAAAGGTTTTAAAAATCATAAATTTTGAATGTTATATATAGTTTATAATTATGCATATTATACAAATATAATATTAAACATGGCAACAATATTTCAACAAATTAACAAATTAAATACATATGTTTTTATTTTATATATATTTATGATTTCGTAATAAAACGATCTTGAGAATTTTAATAAATTCAATAAATTCGCTCCTGCTATCTGCCACACATTAATGACAGATCTGTTTAAAAATAAAAAATCGATTGTTAATAATATTCAGATTAATAATGAGATATTTGCGCACTGTATAATAATGTTAGGAGTCAGGAGGTCAGAAGTCAACGAGCGGGCTTAATATACAACATGCAAATGTGTCGAAACATACAAACTAACAACTAATATTTATGTATCAAAAGTGACGTTATAATTACAGAACATGTTATATTTAAATTTGTTTTGAATGAATATCTCTTTGGTACTGCATCAGGAAGTCGATTTAGAGATCTTAAGCTATATCAGCAATGTTAACAGTCAATGGTGACTATATGTCAAACTTGACATTATTTCTATCTAGCGGACTCAAGAATCTCCCCTTACGAGGCCATGAAAACCAGACGATAATGACGCCTTTCAATTTTAGGATGTGCGATATTTACTCGTTGGAGCCAATGATGAAGTAGATATATCGAATACGAACCGACTAAAACCGACCCAAACCTCTAGAAAAGAAATCCCAGGAAACTCCACACTGCACATCGGCTTAAACTAAAAATTAAGATGGCCATTTTCGAATAAACATACATACATATAAAAACGCCTTTCTTCCCGGAGGGTTAGGCAGAGGTGCATCTACCTATTGCCGTCTTACGGGCACTACTTGTTGACTCAAGCCATGCATCTGAGGCTGAGTCTGTGCTGTATATATCCGTCTGATGTTAAACAGCCCTATGCCTTAGTCGACTTGTACGCACCGCATGGGAAGAGATGGGTTGATCCAAATTCTACTTCGCCGGGAACCACGCAACTATTTCGAGTTTAAGTAGTCTTGACATGACCTTTTCATTACTGTTTGCAAAGTATGCCAAATATTTATTTGAAGTTTGAATTCAAGCATTATGATGAAACACAAAATGAAAAAGTCATTGAATCAAAAGCAGATTGCCAATTCCAATGCTATATTACGTAAGTACATCAAGTACTAAGTGCAAGAAAAACACGCGTACGAACCAACCGTAATTCTTGACAGTCTCAAGTATTTACGCAAACCAGCCAAGCCATTACATCAGTAAAGAACTAAAAATTATATTGCCTAGACCGTGTATACAAATAGACTCAACTGACTGCTAAACAATTCTAGAGATTACATCAAAACATCCAACAGAGCTGGAAACCATAAACGCAAAAGTAGATTCCTGCCTCGATTCCTTGAAACCCTCAAAGGGTAGCACAATATACAATCTGAAATAAACCTTAAAACAAGTTTGATAAAGTAGCAAATTATACAAACGCGACACAAACTCCCGCTGCGTGCGTTAGCAGTCCAATTCAAAAAATAAAATATCAATTTTTTAAATAATAAAATCTTAGAGCAGTCACACGAAGTCATAGCGATCAAAATTTATTTGCCCGTCGGTAAACTAAATACCACTTAAATTTCCACCTTATGTGTTCGTAATAAGGTTGTAAACCACATTAACGATGTTACAAAGTAACTTGGTAACTGTGTAAGGAATCGCATAAATTCGAATAAAAACGTCAAAAATGAATTCTCAAGATCGTAATCGCAATAAAGTTAATAATATCGCGATGAAATTTGAAATAAATAAAAATAAACAATTGATGGGTGGTGTCGTTAAGAATTAGTGTACAATGCGGTATATATTTATGAGGAGTTACTTTTTTGGGCGCGAGCTGGTGTAGAACTAAAAGAGTTTGAATACATTAGATGATATTAACGCTGCTATTTGAGGCCTCACATATAACTTATCTAGCGAAATCGTTTGGAAATGAATCATTGTGTTTACTGATACGATTAAAATGCCTATTTTTCTATTTTGTGAGTCTTTTTCTAAAGAGGAAAGTCCTTACTATTTTGTTTTGATCTAGCCGTGTCTTATATTGAGTGTTTTCGTAGATCTCTGAATGATCCTAATGCCTAAGTATCAGTACTAGGTTTGCTAGTGGTCAGTAGTAGGAGTCTGAATGAGATTTGTCGCACAGAAGAATAATGGCCCGCTTTGAAAGTAAAATGTTTTAGAATCAAATTTAAAACGAAAAGCCACCTCTAAGTCATTAGCATATCGTATAAAACGAAAGTCCTTTCCACAGTCTCATTACACCATTTTTATGGAATATACCGAACAGTTGCGCAGGCGCAAAGGGAGCTGCGACAACTTGTAGTTCCAATTACGATTACAATCTATCGACGCGACGCAATTGGCCGGTGAAATGTTAAGTTTGAACACTAGATCGACTATTATATTGCGTGGTCCAGTTCATAAGCAGAAGTCAGATTTTTTTTTAATCACCTTCTCGGATAATAATTAATTGATCATTAATTCAATATTTACATAAATATACTTTTATTACGTAAAATTACAGTAAATGACTATAATTCTAATATAATTCTTAATATAACGGCCTCCTCTGTTTAATGTCAATGAATTGAATACACAAGTTTGTTTAGAAAAAAGGAAACACGTGTAGTCATACCAATTCTTTATCGTGTGTTATAACAGCTGTGTTTAATTTAACCTCGAAGTAACTATTGAAATACTGAAGTTCAATTCTAGATATCACCTCGACAGTACTTTGAAATTACGCACTAAAAGTCCATGCAAGGAACTTCCTCATTCACAGAAGTTAAAACGAAGTCTGATTTCCAACTCCAAAGATAGTCCTATGACAATTTTCCCAAGCCACAAAGAAACCTTTCGAAAGACTATTACGAAAATGACAATCTCTTTTTATTTCACGGTCAGAGATCACGCCATCAAATCTAAGCGTATCAGCAGATCGAAAGACCGTAACTCTGAACGATAAAAGTCCGCCCTCTGCTCCTCAATTGCACCGTAGCCGAGCCATAAACTTTTGCGTATTACAGGATTACTGCGGCCGCACTCACAAAGCCGCCGGTGTTAGGAAGTCCTTTGACTCATGCAGCGGCTATCATAAAGTCGATTTAAGGTTACGATTAATTTATAATAAACATTCTAGGATATTTTGTACAGATCTAGATCTAAACAAAGCATAAACATACACGTAATACGTTAACTTTAACGTAGACTTGATGTCAACTGGCAATTGCTCCCATAAATCCGAAAACGAATAGATAATGGAATGGTCCGAGAGCGGTATCCGGGCTCCAGACTGCAAGGTTTAAATCTAAATAAGACAGATTAGCAGTCTGATGAAGTGAAATGTTTTTTTTTTAAATATGTAAAAATATAGTAATGAAATTAAAGACGCCGCATGGTTCCCGGCAGAACGCCGCGTGGTTCCCGACAGAGTAGAATTTGGACCAACCCATCTCTTCCCATATGGTGTCGTATAGAGCGACTAAGGGCTGTTTAACATCTGACAGATATATACAGCTCAGACTCAAATCAGAGCTTGAGTGGATGGTGAGCATGGCTTAAGTCAACAATAGTGCCCGGCAATAGGCTCACCCACTATTACGTGGGACCGAATTCAATGATTGGTGAAATGTGGGTGTTAATTCACCTCTGCCTAACCCTCAGGGGATAAAGGCGTGATTATATGTATGTATAATAATGATGTCTATCTAACAACCTCCAGTAAATGAGAAAACTGTTTATCCGTAGTATACACCTATTCTACAGAACAAGTCTAAAAGTGACCGTCGTAATTCCACATGTTAAAGATCAATTGAATCACACTCGGCCCTTAGAAGGAGAAACTAAATCAGCCGCCGATCATTTAGGACAATTTAATCAAATCCTCGATAATACTATTAAAGGAAATTAAGTACATGTTTGCACGATTTTCTTGTTTTTCGATCGAAGGAGTGACATGGCGGTAGTACCAGTTTGCCTCATTATTGAGCCTTTATTTTCTACAACTTTTTTATTTTTATTTTTTTATACCACTTAGTTGGCAGACAAGCACACGGTCCACCTGATCGAAAGTGGTTACCGTTGGCTATGGACGTTTGTAACACCAGAGCAGTCACAGTCGCGCTGCTAACCCTGTAAGTACAGAGTTTCTGTGCCGTCAGTAGAAGACAAAGCAGGACAAGCCTTGTGTCTTCCAACTGACAGCACAAATTCTCCAGTGAGCTCACAACACGGGCCGGGAACATAACCAGAGGTGGAGGTACTGCCCCAGTCGGACTGCTCATTTGGGGTGGGAATAATTTTTACAGTAAAAGCCAAACTTCGATATTTTAAGACCTTTGGTAAACCAACTGCCATATTACGTCCACAACCCTCAGGTGATCTGTATCGAAGTCCTGTAGCTAGACCAGGTTATCGAAGTAATCTCAAAAGGTTCAAGTCTCGAAATAACATAATATATCGTTGCAAAACATTCAAATCTCATAAGATCCAAATCTCAAAACTTCCAAATAGCAAAATATCTTTTGATTTCTGACATTGGCGTGACGTGCGGGACACTGATGTTGACGTGAGTTTCATGTTTTCAGTTCACCCAAAAATATTTATGAAATCTACCAAACTCCACTAAAACAATTTTCACTTAAAAAAAATCTCACATTACCAATAGTTTAAAAAACGGGATATCGAATTGCACACATAGGTAACTTAAACTTTTGCGCCATTCCCTGGTCGTTTGTACTCCTCAGCTAGTGCAACAACTAAAAGTCGTGAATACCTCACTTCAATCACACTTAACTAGCGAAACATAATTCTAATGAATTCCATTTAATCCCAAATCAGTTTTACTATTACTTATTCAACTAAACCAGCTCTGGGGTTACCAGTGTCAGACTTTCTAGTGCATTTATCACTGCATCCCACTACCAACTAAATTGTTTTAGTAATAAAGCTCACATTTCTTTGGTACATCTGTTATAGCTTTATTCAATAGTCAACGTAAATTGAGTCTAGATAATGTTGTTTGAAGGTACGTTTTAGCTTGTTGATAGATGTTTTTCATGGGCCGAAGGTACTAAAAGGTGGCTTAGCACTTTCTGAGGGTCGCGGGATGATACCAACCTTTCACGCGTGGTTATTTCCACAATGGGCGCGGTTTTGTAAGCTTTAAGAATACTTAATAGTTTATTGTGACCGTTGAACGGTAATAAACTTCCGTATTGACTATCACGGCGATGACCTGCGTGTTTAAATACCAGTCGATAAATGAGCATCGATAAGAAATTTATTCGCGGCAATAAATGTCTTACACGAGTGATGCATTCTCGTATTACTTACAATGTACGTAATTGATTCGGTATTCTTTATTATATAAAGTTGTATTATTGTAAAGAAATATGTTGTATGTTGTACTCTATAGTTATATTTACGGCCGTTTCCAATATTCGATCTTCAATCTAAGATTATTTTCAATATGACTTTTTGACAATCGATCGATCGATGCAGAATCGGTAATTTAATATATCTATTTCGCATTCATAACCCTAAAAAAAACTGTCACTTTAGTACAAACACCGATCTAAAAGTGTGGATCCGTCTGCCCAAAAAAAACCGGCAAATCCAAATACTGTTTATTGAAATAGTACTAATAGTATAATATGTACTGAGATTACATTTAGAAAGCGGCCGTTAGCCTGTTGTAACCAAGAATATCTAAAACCTTAAACTTAGTATGATTAGGATACAGGCGTTTTAAAAACTAATATGTAGGTACATTACAGTAGGATAGCCTACGCTAGAACCTAATAAACAACAGAAATACCACCTCTCAGGCAAAGTTCCTTGGACCCCGAAAGTTAAACACCCAATCGAACATATATTTCTACTGATCAATTGACTGAGTATTTCTACAACCATCTTTATCCTAAATTAGAAATAATAGTTACACAGAGTACATGGTTTTAACTTCATGATGGATAGTTATGTGTAAATTCTACAAGTGTCACTTGCACTTTTTCACCTGTATAGGAGAAAGGGAAGAAATACTACAGTTCTTAGTTTTATGAGTTGTTGAAGGCAGCGGCATTCCGTAAATTTTGTAATTTACTTGCACATTAATTAAATTAACAACAGTCTTTACTAATTTATGGCAATATTAGTGGTACTTTTATACATGAGGTCGTTAATTTAACACATTTTTTGATAATTTATTTGTAAACAAATACTTAATATGGCTGTAATTCACAGCATGTCTTGACAAATTTTATATTACTAATGTATGCTGGAATATTTACCATTTTTAGTAGTAAATTAATGTCAGTTTAGCGCTCCGATTATATCTTTTACTTTTTAGTGGTCTTTTATTACCACGCTTTCATTTGGGGTAGTAACATAGGCTTTTCTTTCCTTTCCTTTCTTTCCTATATTCTTTACCAATCACTGTCCTCTGGAAGTATCTACGCGCTAGTAACAATTTTAGAAAAGCAAGCATTCAAGGGATCCAATAACCAGTTCATAATTTTATAATCAATAAATTAGCCCATCGCATCACCCATCATCCCATTTAAATTTCAAACTAATATTAAATAAAGATTATAAAAACTTTATTCAAATGTTATATATTAGTTTTAAACTTGTAAATAAATTTGAACCCACTGTGGAACAGTCTAAAAACGACTTTCAATACATTTCTCTTGATCTGGTGTTAGCTACATTTATTGAAACTGCTGCTGATTGTATGCTAATGCTAACCGTCAGGCTTCTTCGGCTAGACGTTGTCGTAGATTTGTGTGGTCCGCGGATGAATAGACCACACCGTAACTTCGCGTAAGTGTGGTCAGTTGATGGACACTGGTGTCCGGCGATATCCTGTTTTGACATATTAGGTTTATACATCTTACATTGATGTCCAAATGCTTCGTTATTTTATAGATATATATATATAAAAGTGGTTAATATAATATATATGTATGTATATTATGATGAGGTCCGAGGTTGACATGTTATAGTAATTATAGTAAATTATTTATTGCTCGAAGTACGGTATGTTACAAATTACAACAAAGTAAATAATACTAACATTTTGCAATTTAGAAATAAAAATATTAATGTTAAAATGACAATTTAATTTTCTTTTTTAAATACATTTTTTAATTTTGCCATTTCATCTCGTAGTAATATGTAGTATGCTTACTCAATAATGTAACTAAAAATAATATATTGCAAAACCCTGCCAACGATTTGACGATTCAATCAACGTAAAATTTGTTGATCAATACTGAACCCCATCTCTCAAGGCTTACAAAACCTTATTCCCTTAGTTAGTGATACAATATACAATCAAATGTCAATTTGCATGTACTTACCAAATGACAGCTGTCACGGTAGGGTGGCAGCACGTGTCATTGGCACAGTGAGGCTGTCCTCGATGGTACGCGCTTGCCACACATCCTCACGCAGCCACTGTGACGACCCAGCCGCTCGTACGGGATGATGTGACAACCTACAATTTTTAGACTATAATAAACTTATAGACCATTTTTTTTAATCATTTACCGCGGTAGCCTAGTGGTATGGGTAATGGACTGCTGAGACGAGGTCTCGGGTTCGATCCCAGGTTTTATCATGGCACACACCAATGACTTTTCGATGCTTTTCGAAGTTATGTGTGTATTTATCGCAGGTTTATAAGTTCCCGGTTAATGGCAATAGGCTCGCCACCTATTATATTGGGACCTAAACATAAACTGGCAAAATGTGGGTGCTAGCACCTCTGCCTACCCCTTTGGGGAATATAGGTGTGAGTTTATGTTATGTATGTATACAAGATTCAGTGCATGTATTTTTTATGGTAAACCTTATATCATTAAATATTTTGATGATGTATTACATAAAAGGCTGGTTAAACCTCGGCAACTTAGTGAGTGGTTACAGACAAGCAGATGTCGAGCTAGTGTCTCTACCTACCCCAGACATGTGAGATTCTGTAAGGTATATACAATCATAACTTCAATGACCTTTTCAAACAGTGCTTAGCAATGTTTCCCTAGCTGAAAAGTACTGACGACCTGATGAATGGTTCAGTAGTTGTTTTTTTTTTTTTTTTTTCAATTTCTGTAGGGCAAATATGAAACGTCCTGTACCATAAAAACGACAGTTCGCGTACGGTCTAGGCCTCACATTTGCATCACACATCCCGGACGAGCCGCTTCCACCTGACTCAAGTCGGAAATCAGGCTCCGTTTCACAATATCTACACCTCTAACTATACGTCTTATAATTGATAAAGGCATTTTATTTTTACACAGGTACTGAACAAGCACAGAACTGATAATAGTACTTGTGTAGAACAAGTTTATCAATTGACGCTATGTTCGAAATTTAAAACATTTCGATTTAATGATAGACTAATAAATAGAGTAATGATAGAGTAATCATGAATAGACTAATGGGATAATTTGTTTTCATTATTATAATTATTTATTCTAGTTAGTCTTGTGGCATGATTTTACGCTTGTGTATGGAAGCTTGAAGTCTTGGATTCGATTTTCTGGTTGGTAAATTATAATGACTTTTTTATAAGCAATTTCCAAGTAACATAATACTATTCTGTATATTTAATGGGGGCGTCCACCTTCCTTCATCAATTTGCTTACCACACCTAAATTATTAGTTCAATGACGTCACTAATGGTCGACTAAGGGCCTTTTAAAACAACCTCATTGGTCAGCACAGTTAGCAGTAATTACGTCACTACGCTCAAACTCGATTGAACCATAAATTATCACAAATTAAAGCTTAGTAGTTACTGATCACGATTCGCCATAGTACAACTGCGCATGAGTTTATGCGCCGAAGCTTTTGTACCGTCTTTACTCTGGCTTGATTATCATTGGTGTTCACCGTTTTAATTTATAGTTAACAAATGCTCGACTAGATGTCGCTGTTTTATTGAGTGGAATTTCTAATGTCGATTTATGTTTGATGTATTTTTCGTTTGTGATGTGTACTCGAATAGCTTCTTTAATTGCCTAAGTAATTGTCTCATAATTATTATGTTCGTCTAATAAATCGCACTCTACGACAGTGGGACCGACGTTGATGAATTTTTCAAGCACTAATACTGCTTGGGACCGACGCTGATGAATTTTTCAAGCAGTATTAGTGCTTGAAAAATTCATTAGCGTCGGTCCCTCCGTCCTACCAGCTTATATAGGTACTGTCTGAATTCAAAGGTAGGCTTTTGAATAACTATTCAGATAGTATCGGCTCGGTCATAGCCGTGGCGCTATCTTGCACAGAGCCTTGGAGCCTCACTCTCCTGCTCCAACTTTCTTCATGAATTAGTTTGTCTTGGTTTTCACGGGAGCAATGGGCCTCTGATACCTCCAACAGTTTGCGCCTAACCTTGCGCCGAAGCTTTATCCGTCTATCAGCATTCGAACTCTTACAAGTGAGGTTGGCTTCGACCCCAAAGAACTTGATAGAGAAGAGTTACAGGGTAGGTTGGGTAGGTTATTTTGTATACACCTGTTAAAAGTCTCCCTCTGCAAAGTTGCTGAACACAAACACTAAGTTTTAGATTCAAAGTAATCGTTAACTTCAAATGTGTTAAGTTGATATCTAATGGAGGTAAGACACGACGGTATTTCGTCCAATTGAGCAGTCCGACTGAGGAAGTACCTCCGCCTACAGAATACCAAGGCCATAATTACCTCATGTTGTGTTCCTGGCGGTGAGTAGGGTAGCCAGAGCTCATTGGAGAGTTTTTGTGCTGTCAGTGAGAAGCACAAAAAAGCCTTGTCCTGCTTTGTCTTCTACACTGACGGCACAGAAAATCTCTATGCTTACAAAGTCACCAACGCTAGTGTGACTCATCTGGTGTTGTATCCATAGACCACAGTAACCATTTTTCATCAGGTGGGTCCTACCTACCTACTTCTCTGCCACTTGAGTCGTTTTTTTTATCTAGGACACGTCAATTTGACTTTACCCCGCCTGATGGCAAGCTAAAGCTAAAGTCACAGGAAAGAGGGTCATCATTACAGACACTAAGTAATGTTATAATGGCGGCACTCAACTTGGCAGCTTCATCTTCTGCTTTTTCACACCCCGCTTAAAAGACCTAGGACGTATTAAAAATACCCATACCTATCTACCACCACAATATGTACTAACAGTATATCTACACCCATCGCGAGTTCTCTTTCAACCTTCGACACAATGTAGACTCATGATACGTATCCAGCCATTACCTTAGCACATTACACTCGCGTCTAACTCTGTGCCACAACATTGATATTATTTTATGTCGTAATAAGAATTTGATGAGACGTTATTAGACACGAAGGTCGTCGCTGGCAAATGTTTCAATGTGACACAAGGTGAGGTTGACTAAGTACACCGGCGTTTTCTGACCTCATGAGATATTTCATAATAAACTGCATTTGTGGCCTTTGTTTTATAGAAATCGACGGTAATCCTGAAGATAGGTTTTTAGTGACTGCTAAGTGTTATTATTTTATTATTATCATAATAGCAAAAACCGCGGTAGCCTAGTGGTATGTGTAATGAACTGCTGAGACGAGGTCTCGGGTTCGATCCCAGGTTTTACCATGGCACACACCAATGACTTTTCGATGCTTTTCGGAGTTATGTGTGTATTTATCGCTGGTTTATAGTGCCCGGTTAATGGCAATAGCTAGCACCTCTGCCTACCCCATCGTGGATATAGGCGTGAGTTTATGTTATGTTATGTTTATGTTATTATCATAATAGCATTTTATGACGATCTGCCCTCGTGTTATTGAATTCTGTTGTTACATAAAAGGTATGATTTTTTATACGAGTAAAAATTTGGAGATGCGTACCTACATAGTGTACATGTGTGACAAATTTCAAACTACACACATACACATAATCACTTCTTTATCCCCGGAAGGTTAGGTATATATCACAAATCATTGAATTCAGTCTCACGTAATAGAGGGTGAGCTTATTGCCGATTTCCCGGCACTATTGTTGACTCGTGTCATGCATCTGAAGCGGAGTCTGGGCTGTATATATCTGTCTGATGTTAAACAGCCCTATCCCTAAGTCGCCTTGTACGACACCGCATGGGAAGAGATGGAGTGGTCCAAATTCTACTCTGCCGGTAACCATGCGGCTTTCAAACTAATCTAATCTAAGTGTGATTAAGTAAGAAACTAAGTTACAAACACAAGCAATATTATAATTTGTAATCTCAAAAGGTTCAATTTCACACATTCTCATAGGTTTTAATATTAAAATATGAATTTAATATTACATATTCTATGCCAACGAACTACACCAACCAACCATAAAGATGTACGTTCTAATATATTCGTTTCATTTATAATAAGATGCTTAATTTACTTATATTAACAGCATAATAAACTTCATAATGCAATGCTAAATTTAAAAATTATATGCAATCTCGTTTTATTCACTTAAGTGGTAATAAGAAGCTTAACCGGAGGTATAAACTAGAATTGGATTTCGATTAGTAGAATTAAAAAAAAATGTGACGCCAAGACGTGATGACGTCATTTAACAGTTCACTGTCACCACTACCATAATTTTGAATGATGACGTCATTAACTGTATAAAAACATCGACTAATTACCGATAGATAATACTTTATTTGCGCAGAAGTGTAAATTAACGAATGAAATATTCTTGTTTGAGTAATTTGTTTTCGAACAAGTTTCGTAGCGTGATACGTAATGTGTCACATTTAAAATTACGGAATTAATACGAAATGGTCGTAGTTCTCTAAGTTTTGTACCCACAAGTGCTTTGTGAAGGTTGCCTGGAAGAAATCAATACCAGCTATAAGGCCGCCCATTGTACTTAAACTGTATGCATGCTACCTACAAGTTCTACTGTGATCTATTGTTGTACAATTAAGAATTATCTGTCTATCTATACTCATAAAACCCCATGGCATCAAAATATTGCGCTTTAAAGCCCACTCTCATATTCTGTCTCCTAATTTGACTTTTATGAGAGCGACTGCTATTTGACCTCCTATCCACAAAGGAGAGCTTGTTTCTTAATTAATAAGGTTGGCTTGTGCCCCAAAGATTTTGGTTATGCCCATACACCTCTCTCATTGGTATATCGGAATTATAACCTAACACACTACCTTAGAATTATAAAAGCCCTTATTTTACTTTCCAAAAATAGGTCTATTCAAGCCTGAACATACCAACAGCTTCCTATAAAACAAATAAAATTGTATAAATATAAGATCTATTCTATCATTCGTATCATCAGCGCTAGCGCACGGGCTGTGACAGTTGAATGCGCACACGCACCACGCACCGCCCCTCATCCATATTGATCCATCAATCCATCGTCCGATCTATGAGTTATTGCGTCGGCATTGTGTGATCTAGATCGCGATATATTCCACTAGCTGATGCCCGCGACTCCGTCTGGAATTTTTGATACCTTGAGCCATGAGAACCTGGGAACATTATTAAGTTTTTATGTACCTATACAGACACGAGATAAATATACATTTGTCCACATTTAGCCTCTAAGAATTAACTATTGCAAATTAACGCCTTCAATAAGCCGCAGTGGAATTTCTTCTCCATCAACGCCTCGGAAACGTTGGAAAAGTCAGCTTTAGTAAAGTTACTATTGACAATTAGATTGTGTTATTACAGATTATGTTCTATCGCTATACCAAATGTCACCTGATCTGTTCAACCGTTTGAGCGTGATTGAGAACTTCTTCACTAACTTTTTTTATACCACATAGGTGGCATACAACCACACGGCTCATCTGATAAAAAGTGGATACCGTGGCTTATAGACGTGTGCAACACCAGGGGAGACACACTCGCGCTACAGATCCTGTAAGCAGTGAAAGTTTTTGTGCCGTCAGTGCAGAATTCAAAGCAGGACAAGCTTCTGGTCTACCTACTAACAGCATAAAAACTCTACAGTGGCTACCGTACTCACCGCCGGGAATACAACACGGGGTTATTATGGCCGCGGTATTCTGTAAAAAACATTCAGATTTATAATATTAGTAGGATTGTAACTTTTTTTTTTTTTACGTGCGCAAAATCCCCGGCCTCCTCCGGGGGATACCTCCCCACCCGAACCGGTGGGAGAGGTTATGTCGGACTCGAACCGACTAACGCACGCCGCCTGTGGGTCGTTTTGGTTGGTGAAGGTGAGATTGACAGGCATATCCCTCGCACCCCGGCCGACCCAGGGCCATCTCTCACGATCTGGCCCTCTCAGTAGGAATGTAACTTGTCTTTAAAGATTACGCCCAAGCGTCGATATTGGCCTGCCCTTATACGGTTTGCACCTTATATAGATATTTTATCCTTTTTCAGTTTTTTGGTGAGAACAGTTACAGGTCCTTGTCGATATAGAAATCCTTTGAAGGAATGTTTTCAAACACATAGAAGGTTAATATTTCTATATAATAATATTGACTGCCCTCACCGTCAAGCTGCTGGTATAATCTCTTATCTTTCCTCTCGTAGTTACACCAAAGTGTCCAGTTTTGGTTTGGTAACTATTAACCATATTAATAAGCCGCGTGGTTCACCCATTCTCACCACGCCATTCTCTTCCCATGTGGTGTCGTTCAAGGTAATTAAGGAATAGGGCTTTTTAACATCAGACAGATATATACAGCTGAGACTCAGCCTCAGATGCATGGCTTAAGTCAACAATAGTGCTCGAAAGACGGCAAAAGGCTCACCCCATATTACGTGGGACCGAAATTAATGATTGGTGATTGTGAGTGTTAATTCACCTCTGTGTAATCCTCCTGGGATAAAGGTGTGATTATATGTATGTTTATATGTATTATCATATACTTAGCAAACCAGATTTACGAGTATATTTCAAGATCATATACATTAACATATAACGATGTCAACATACAGAACGAGTGCATATTATTTTATATGCAGTACTAACACTGTGTTAGCGATATAATAACTAATTGTTGAACTCGAGAGCGGCGTTTGCGCAACAAGGCGGGGCGACAGCGACCAATCATTTGTGAGCGTTACACGCATGCGCGGCGCACGCCACTGATCCGGCTTTTTGGTTCTGACGTCACCCTACCATGTGTTGATAAAGATGCTATGTGGGTGAGTTTATGAGTTCAGATATACATATTATCAATATATTTACAGATATATTGTGTTTGTGATTCTTATTCTTAACTGTTACATACTTTTTTAAATCTATACTGTTAAATAAAATTGAATGTCTGTTTGTTATGTTAAAATAATTACTTCTAACTAAAAAAAAGAATAAAAACCCGTTTTAAAATATCTATCTGTTTGTTCCGGATAGGTAATCTCTGAAGTGGCGGTTCCGTTGTTTTTATTAAAGTGAGACCCACATGGTAACAACGATTACTGTATACTGTCCATAATCCACCAGAGTGGACCACATTAAACTATTTTTTGCCATGGCTCACCTATTTTTCCCGTTACATATCAGAGATGTATACCTTCCCTTGCTACCTCAATAAAACTAAAAAAAAAATGCAAGAGAAGAACACTCTCCTCAAAGTAACGTTACGTTTACACTTTTTCACAGTAATAAAATGCTGCTTGTGCAAAATTTAATTTCTTCTTACAGTTTTTTAACTTGAACTATTGTTTCGGCGCCTTTGATCTTCCACCACTAACTTTTTTACTCGATATTGAGCTTTGTTGAGCAATAATTACTCATTGTTGAGCTATTTAGAGCAAATCGTTTTGCTATTGGCGAATATTTAGCTCATCTTAGTTGATGATCGTGTGAGGTCCTTTGCTATTGTTATGGGGATTTGGCTTATGGACTAGTATTGTTCAACAAATCTTTATGAGGGATTAATATTTTGTGTAATTATTTGAAAGTGACCAGCCGACAGGATTAGCTTAAGAAAATAAACTAATTGTGTAACACTTAGGTGTACACAGATTAAAGGTTGTAATACAAATATGTCCAATTGTTGCACAACAGATATACTTTCATCATTATAATAATAATAATAAAAAATAAAAATTTATTTCCAAAAATCAATTTGACTAATATAAGTGTAGATATTAATCTAAGTATGTATTTATAAAGAAAAAGTATTATAAAAATGTTTATGGGCTGTCAGGAACCTATATAACCAACTATACTTAGTCTGGGTCTATAATGTTTAGTACCTTTTAGTAGGTATAATTTATTCGTCCTAGAAGAAGTACATTAATTCTTTCACAAAAAAGTTCAAAAGCGCCGCCAAAACAATTAAAAACTACACCACACACAGTACAGAATGTTAAATCATCGAAAACATATGAGTTCTCGATTGCGTGGGCATCGATACCATTGTATTCGAATTGGTATCGAATTGAATCGATATGGCGCAACGGGAGTCATTGTGAGGTGACAATCACAACGCCTAGTATGATCACTTAATATCGTTTGTATTCATGTACCTTTTTAAATTAGGCTTGTTGTACACTGTGTGATGTCATTCGTGTTCATTTTTAAATTAGGTTTGTTGTACACTTAGTGATGTCATACGTATTCTTATTTCGGGTGTACTCATTCTGTATTTGGTACAGTTTGATTAATATTGTGGTTTTGATATGCAAGTTTGTAATGCTGCGATGAATATTGATATGGATTATAATCTTATTTTGTAGTTAGGGTAGGTATAGGAGGCCCCAACATGTAAGCTTGGGGAATTAAGATGCTGAAAGTTTTATTTTTGCTCCACGTCTATATATTCCCAAAACGGTTGTTGAGAATTTTCTAAACATAAAAATCCGACAACCCAAACAAGAACCGCGGTAACCTAGTGGTATGGGTAATGGGTTCGATCCCAGTTTTTACCATGGCACACACCAATGACTTTTCGATGCTTTTCGAAGTTATGCGTGTATTTATCGCAGGTTTATAAATGCCCGGTTAATGGCAATAGGCTCGCCACCTATTAGATTGGGTGAGTGAGTTTATGTTATGTTATGTTAAAAATCCGATGAAACTTAACCTAATTAAGTATTGAAACTAGGATCTAAACGACCACGCGCCTTTTTTTTATTTTGTTTTTAATTTACTTTTTCTACAGCTTATTTACATTTTGCATGGTATATAGAAATGTTCATGATCATCTGCCGCAACTCCAATGAGATGGTAGTATTATTATTTTCATTTGTGTATATGTCCTATTGGCATATATATTATTATTTACGTATATTCTGGTTTACACTGAGTTTATATTAGTTCATATTAACTCAAGCATGTAAATCGTCATGTATTATGTCTAGTATGTATTAAAATGTACATATTTAACTTTCCTGTTTACTTACGTACCTGTACATAAGTCCAAGGAAGACTGGTGAATATTGTCTTAAGTCTATGCCTGCTGCCTTGTAAAAAGAGATTTGATAATAAACTTTATTACTTACATATATACATATAATCACGCCTTTATCCCCGGAGGATTAGGCAGAGGTAAATTATCACCCACATTTCACCAATCATTAAATTCGGTCCCACGTTATAGGGGGTGAGTTTATTGCCGTTTTCCGGACACTATTGTTGAATCGAGCCATGCATCTGAGGTTGAGTCTGGGCTGTATGTATCTGTCTGATGTTAAACAGCCATATCCCTTAGTCGCCTTGTACGGCACCGCATGGGAAGAGATGGGGTGGTCCAAATTCTACTCTGCCGGGAACCACGCGGCTCTTTATTACTTATTCATTTATTATTTTAATCTGGTTAGATACAAATTTTTAAAATTAGAACTCGCCATTGAAAATAGATCAGAGTATTCTCGCTAAATTTATTAATCATTTCCTACTTCAACTTAATGTTAATAGTCTTCAGAATCGTTAAGAACACATATCTCAAATATTTTCGTGTAAATATATCCTATATACCATTATATAACAGACTCTCAATCATGTACCATAAGGTCTGGTCAGTTAAAGTCTACATACCATTTGTATAACAATCAGTTTAGTTCTAGATAACATTGTATAACAATTCTCAGATCATAAAAAAGTCCCTAAAAGCGTCATTTCAATCCGTCAAGTCCCACCATTACAGGCAAGTGTCAATTGCCCCGCGAAGAAACAAAGCGTTTACATCGCTATCTGGCGATGCTCCACTAAGATGCGGACGGGACAGGTCAGTTGCCATGGGAAGTGCCCCAGTGACTAAGCATTACGATCTAACGTTTGTGTTAAGGTGCTGTTCCGAAATGGCAGTTTGTTGGATGTGAAATTTCGAATTATATTTATATTTCTTAAAAACACATGTTCATGTATTTAAATCCTCAAAAGCAAAGGTGTATAAACACTCACATTTCGATTTAGAGGAAGTCTAATGCTGACTGCATAGCAAGGACTTTACATTTCAATTATTTGAATTTCAGAATCTGGAAATAACTCGTTTTATGAAATGGACTGCTTGATTATCACCATGTTGGAATATAAACAATGAAATTGAAATTCGATTTAAGTAAACAATTGATTACATTGCAAATAGACACATAACAATATTAAATAGTCATTTCTTAAACTATAAGTATTATAAATCTAGAATATAACTGCTAAATCTGCCCGCATACCTACTCCTTATAATTATAGGCACTGTCAAATTTCACTACTTATTACGTTAATAAACTATTAATAAATTGTGAATAATGGAACGCAGCGTCAAAACTCCCCTTTAACCATAAAGTGTAGAGCATGACCACAAACAATAGACGTATTATACAAAAATGAGTCAAGTGAAACCACGGTATCATACACTATTATGCCGGACCACTCAACGGTGGGTCAGAGTTCGGCTCGAACTTAACAATCACATAATAGACATAGAAAGGTCCAATCTTCCCTATTATTTATAACCGTACCATCATAATAGGATATATTATTGACACTTTTAAGAGACATTTGACGGTTCTATAGTGGTTAATGAATAATTATTTGAAGTATTTTTTACACTAGTAACTCTTGATGGAAAGATAAGACATTTAAAAAGTTTGAAATGTCTATGCCCGGCTTTGTTGTGCGCTAAACTTTAATTAAAACTATTTGTGCTTTTATTACCACACTATAATACAATACACGTGTTGTCATGCTCATGGTATTAGAAGATGCGTTGCTTTTTCCTCATCGGTCATGTACCAGGAAAGACAGGTGTATGAATATTGAAAATATGTTACTACGGTGACGAGTATATACATATTTGTCTTTCTACGTTGATTCGGCGACAATAACCGTATACTGACTTCTATACAAATACTTCCATACATCACAAATTTCCTCTGCAATAATTGAAACTTTTCATAGATGCCCAACGGTTTCAACCGGTGATGTTCTATTCTTTATTTGAATATCACTAATATAATGTGTTCGTCGATTTATCTGTTTAACTTCTTATACTTATCATGTATAACACATACTTTTTGATAGATTTCTATATAAATTCAGTAGCATAGATAAGTAAGCGTGCATGTTTAAAATCACACTGCTAGCAATTACACAAATTTTAGTTAAAACAACATCGCAAAAATATGTTAAAAGATTAATATTTATAATATATGCAATCCATTCATTTTATTCGAAAAATACATAGCCCTTACAACGAATGATTTTTAACTATAAATTGTAATCATTCCACATGCCTAGCAGATGTCTACGAAACATTTATCTTGTGATAAATACACACGGTATTGCCATCTGCATATCAAAAAAGTCTAGTCATCGGACACGAAAATTTTGAAACATTTCTGTGTTTCCGAACGGCGCATTGAACAGAATCCCAAAAAAAAAATCAATCGTTTACGCAATGTCATTGGTCCCTTTGTATTTCAATTTTAATGTGCAAATCACAAACATGAACACAATAAATTTTAGACCGTATACCATACACTTAAGAATGCTTAGTTATAGTAAAAGTTGTAGATTTAAATTTGTATAAGTACGTGGGATTGCATCAAATAAGGGTTGTTCGTGAATCGTTTGACGCAACTGTTGAAATATTTTGTCACAACAATTTGTCATGGTTGTCATAAAATCGCGTGTCACGGTGACGAGACACGTGACAGACGTCCCGCTGATAAAAGGGATGAATTATATCAATTAGGATCGATTAATCATGCGTTTTTATCGATAATCGATAACCTAACGGAATCGTTTAAGGTGGAACGTGAGCCCCTTCTGATATGACAAATAATTGAATAAAATATCGTTATTTTTGTGGCATGCCTATTTTTTATTGATGACCTTTTTGCATTCTTCATTCATATCTTTTTGAATCTCTACTACGATTAATCATTTATTATATTTTAGGTTACGGTAACACTTGCAAAATTGTACAGTGACATTTTACGCGAGCGTGAGAAAGCACATTATATAATAATCCAGTTATATGCTTATCTCCATAATTTATAACACTAGATACAGATTAATAGTACTAGTTACTTTAATAACCTCAACCATTTATTTATAATTATATACAATGACTATTGATACTTTTCACAGAACTACTTCTTAATTAATTAAGTGTTTACTCAACCGTTTTATCGCTATCACCACAATACAGCATATTAGAACAACAAACGATACGGAAAAACAACATGTATTACACGTATTAATTACATTACATTACATTACAATTACAATACAATTAATTACAGTGGCGCACAAAGAACGTTGAACGCGAGAGTGAACGCGCCAGACAGTAATTACACCTGCCTATATTGTATATTATAACAAGTGTTGTTATAATATATTTTTGTACACTAATTGACTTGTAATTTTTAATTATTGCTTTAATTTTCGTACAATACAATATTATGAGTTAATAAATCTGATGTACAGTAGTGTACAGCGTGTTCTATTAAATGAATATATTTTAATAACTTTATAGTTTACTTGTATCGACTATTTGTGTAAATTGGTTAAACATCATGTATATACGAATTCTAAAAGTTAACTAACATTGAAAAAAATTAAATAGATAGCGACAAAAAAAGAACAAAAAAAAATTTCGAGATTATTTTTCAGTTTAAAATAAGTCATCATCATAAAAATAGCTCTTATTTACTCAAATAAATAAATACTTATTTCCATTTAGAACATAAATTACAATTTATATAATTTAATCGTTAATACAAATTATTAAGGTAATAAAGTTTGCAAATATAATTATTTAGTACAACTAGATTCTGCGAGAGTACAAACCAATTAAAGTGCTAAATTAATTGTACCATTCGCATGTGTCATTACGCTAATTGAATGTGTGTGTAGCAGTGAATCAGTTTAATTGGACATTTGTACACGTTCGTGTCAGTAGCATTACTTACTAGACTGCAGGTATGTGTGAAGCATCTGCATGGCCTTCTAATAAAGGTAAATTAAAACTGCAATCTTATAATTTTTGTTTACATATCGTGACTTTTACATATTTGAAGGAGTAAACAGAAAGGTAATTTACATTCACATTTGGCTCATCTAAGTGTGGAGTATTTGTAACGGCAAGCATTTACTGAATAGTGGAGATCTTTTATCAAGTTTTGTATTGATAATGTGAGTTTTCAAACATATAAACCTAAAAATGCTTATGATGAACTAATTAATTGGTCCCACAAGTCTCAATTTCATTTTTTTATTGATAACACTAAAGCTCAAAATAGCAAGCACAAAATGACCCTACGTATTTATTATACTTAAAACAAAACAATACAAAAGATAAGTAAAGTACATTCTAATTATAAATCTATCTATCCGTAGTACAATCAAACACAAAATTAGTACAATTATAAAACACAATTTTATATTTAATTACACAACCAGGGTCCAATGCGACTCTATCGGAGGTCAAAAAATGAGCATCTTATACGCTATACTTTCAAGTTCTCATAGCCATGATAAGACCTTGCGATCCGAAGTCGGAGTTCTCACAGACCTCGCCAAGTGCAGGCCTAAGTGAGCGCGACGAATGTGTAATGGCGCGGGAATCGAACCGGTGCCGACGTCTACGACGACAAAACACAGGGTGTTTTCATTTTCTAGTCGGTATGTTCGTGAAGTCCTTAGATAAAGTTGTTGTTATATTTATTACCCGATTGGTTTGTTATTTGAATTAGGTGTGTCGTATTTAAGATCGTTTTTATATTTTTTTTATACAACTTAGGTGGCAGACAAGTCCACCTGATGGGAAGTGGTTACCGAGGCCTATTGACGTTTGCAACACCAGGGGTATTACACTCGCGCTGCCGACCATAAATGATTTAGTTTTAACTAAATTACATAGAAATTTAGCTAAACGGCAGTCTGCTCTCCTCATTCCACCTCTTCGAGACAAGTTTTGGTGTTGTCAGTAATGACAGTAGATGGAGCTTGCGAAGTATGTGAGGATAGAGTCAAGAGGCGGGCTGTTGTCCCTGCCTACTCTGGAGGGAATTAGGCGTGAGCATATGTACATTTGTATTGTACATAGAAATTCTAATATTTTTTATTTGGAACTAAGTTATTAGTTAAATACTAGTAGGTACTTATTTTAATATTAGAGGTATGGGGATATTTACCATGTTCAATTGTTTTGTCTAGTACCTATTTTTAAGGGTTTAGGTGCCTATATATCGCACTAACAGGATTTGTATTTAACACAGGCGTACCCGCGAGTAGAATATTCGCATAAACATTTGCAAGTTTATAATAAAAAAGCACAGCTTTATGTCCTGTCTCTACATTGTCATTTCTGTCTCTACATGCCCTTGCTGTCTCTACACAGAGTGAGCTCTACTCTTGATTTCATTTTGATAGGCGTTAATTTGTCACGCTTTGGTTTATGCACGTTAAACGCATTAACCGTAACACTATTATTATGAAGCCTGTCAGCTCGTCTCTCCCCTGTCATCTTGAAAACTATGCTAAATTGAAGTGAAGTACCTTTTTGTTAGCTAACGAGGTTTTTATTTGCGATGTAGAGAAAGAAATTTGCGTAAATAAATGTATTGTGTTATTGATGGTTGTGTTGTTTGAGGTTTATTTATACTACTAAGGTAGCAAATAAGTAGATTGGTTCATTATCATCATCCGTGTGCCCATTACATGAAAATTTACAATTTCGAATCAGCATCCGATTTTCTACTCCTCCATTTATTTTGACTTTTACGGGAGCAACTGTAGTCTGAACACCTCTAACCTGGAGAAGATCAATGCCTTATAGATGAGGTTCTCTTAAACCACATATAGATGCAGGCTACTTCTACTTAATTACTATAAATATTAAAAGAGAAGGTGCCATTACTGAGTAATAGTATTTTGTTTTTTTTTTGCTATGGATTACACAACAAAAAAAACAAAACAAAGCAAAGTTGAGTAGAAATTGAACCCCACCTTTGACGTAGCAGTTTTTTTTCTTTTTTTACGTGCGCAAAATCCCCACGGATACCTCCCCACCGGAGCCGGTGAAAGAGGTTATGTCGGACTCGATCCGACTAAAACGCACGCCGCCTGTGGGTCGCTTTGGTTGCCGAAGGTGAGGTTGACAGGCATATCCCTCGCACACTAATATATCTATCCAACATTCTAAGACGCTAAGATTACACGGCTGAGGTACACACGTCACAACAAGTGTGTTCACCGAACCGAATAATGAGTGCAATATCATACAACACTATGGTATTACAGCATTTAGCGTCTCGATAGTGTGGAGGCCACTTCAGTTACTTTATTCACAGATATCAACTGTTATTCATATTACACTCAGTCACTCAGATCATGGTATTTAAATATTTACAATTAGCGAGAATCGAATTCGGGACCACTATAGCAACCAAACGCTTTACCATCACACCACATATTATTTACTTTTTACTCTAAAGAATGATTTTTTTAATTATATAGGACAGCCTCTGTGGCGTAGCGGTAGTAAACGAGTCTGTTACGCAGGAGGCGCGGGTTCGATCCCCGCTCAGTGCAAATATTTGTATACATGAAATGGCCGTTTCCATTGGTCTGGTCGTGCCTCGGAGAGCACGTTAGGCACGGTCCTGGTTGCCATAAGAACATCTATGGCAGTCGTTAATCCAACAACTGGATTACTGCAATGATTCGATATCACCTTTGGGTTGTGAAGGTAAGATGACAGTCGATTCACGGAAAATATTGTAGTTCACCCAAATCCGCAGTCAGACTGGTAAAACGACGGGATTATCGCTAAGATGAAGAAGTGAATTCTTCATTTAAGATAAAGTTACTTCCCAAATCCAAAAGGAAAACCTCTGCCAGAACCTCGTCAATTATTTAAGAGGTTGGCTTGGGCTCCAAAGATAGTAAAGACCCTGTAGACCCACATCCAATGAACACACGATTGATTTCTGACAATAAACTAAAAATACCGTGTTGTGTTCCCAGCGGTGAGTAGAGTAGCCAGAGCTCACTGGAGAATTTGTGCTGTCAGCGGGAAGACTAAAGGCTTATCCTGCTTTATCTTCTACACTGACGGCACAAAATTTCTGTACTTACAGGGTTGGCAGCGCGACTGTGACTCTTCTGGTGTTACAAACGTCCATAGGCCACGGTAACCACTTTCCATCAGGTGGGCCGTGTGCTTGTCTGCCACTTAATTGGTATTAAAAAAAACCTGGTTAATGCAATTTAGATACCTTTACCTGCCTCTGAAGCCACCGCTCCTGCAACGTTGCCAAATTATGCTAAAGTAAATTTAATGTGCTATAAAATAGAGTTCATTTGACAATAACAACCATAGTTCCGATTGCAGTTATTTCATAGGTTCGTTGGTACATCTTAGACGTAAAAAACCCCCTCAATATCTTGAAATCGGTGACCATCAACTTCATTGCACGTTAGTCTATAATTTATCAGAACAGCGTCAGCATTACAGAAGATATGACGCGTTATTTGTATCGTGTGAAAGTCGTCCGGCTTGTCATTCGCCGTGGCCACTATTATCGATTCGATGGCTCGACCCCGTGGGAATCTCTGATGCTTTATGGGAGTCAAGGCAGGGTCAACAGGTGCATTTGTGAAGACAGATGGGATCGTAACGGTGTTCTGACGAGTATTTGCAGGGTTATTACCGTATGTTACGTAAGAGTACGGATGTGGATCGTGTTTGAGGAATTGTTTGACATACAACTGTTGCAGACTTATAGTTGCAAAGATAGGCAGAAGGGTTTTTACATTTTGTATTGGTTATATTTTGGCTGTCACTGTGAGTTATCTAATTTAAAAACATAACACAATATTGATAGTGTCATGTGGATCGCGATATAATTATACTAACCGTCTAATCCTTTCCTAACACTTTTCCTGACCAAAATTTTTATGAAATACTCTACACAATCAATCAATAAATTAGCCAATCGCAATCCACTGCTACAAATAGGCCTCTCCCATTATTGGGATGCTTTGGATTACTGTTTCTACGCTGGCCAGAAGGATTGGCACAGGGTTTTAATTCGAGTGTTGCTTTTCTCGCAGTGATATCGTCTGCGTATTTTTTCGTTAGTCGCCTCTTACGGCATCCTTCGGCATAAGATGGTGTAGTGATACTTGTATTCTTTCTCCGTGACCACACGGATGATTTCACACACAAAAGCTATAATATTTAGTTATATATTATGTTTCGCGTAATAACCACTTATTCGAGGGTGAGCCTATTACCTAATACTTCTTTATAAACACCAAAGTACAAGATATATTCGTACCGATGTTTCTAAAGTTTAATTTCGTCTAGAACACCTTTCATAATTTAATTCGTATAACTTAAACTTATATAACATACACGACACAACTTGCTTTGAAACTCATCCTATATATCACTTCAGATGCCATAAAACATCAAAGTTCTGTTCAACGTGATACAGTTTATCAATCATTTGAATGCAATGCATGTCATAGCGCTTCTGCTAGACAATATAACTTTATGAATGCACTTGAATTTATTCCTCACATTTGTCAATATACTCATATATTCGCATAAAAGCCGTCTACATACCTAACTGTAGAGATATAAATCTTTTACTATACAAATGAATATGGTAAGATTGAAGAAAACTATAAAATGAGATATCTGTTCACCGTGTCTGTGTTCATCTGTAACTCGCGGCGGCGCATATTCACGACTTTATAGAGATTTCTGGAAGTGTATGGAAAGAGAGTGATAACCTCAGTTTACGATATTATTTATCGAACAAAACAGTCTTAATAAATTGTATCAGACCATCTGAGATTGCTTTCATAGAAAGATGAACTAGAAATACGATTGAAAGATATTAAACTGTCACTTAAAGCTGGGCAAGTGCGAGTCGGACTCGAGCACCGAGGGTTCCGTAACTTAAGCTAAATAAACCGTAATATATTTTGAATGTGTTGAAATAGCAGTTAGATTTTTGCACAGTTTTAAGACGTTATAGACTTGAGCATGTGATATGAATTTCAATTTAATACCTTCATGAATTCCTGAGAAGATGGTCTTGACAGACAGACAGATAGACAGAAATCGAAATGATTTTAAAAGGGCTCTGTTTTCTTTCCTTTTTAGCTACGAAACCCTAAAAATGAGTCGAATGGGATGTGTGACGTCATCCAGGTCTTCGGAATTCAAATCGACCTCACTTCAAAGTTGATATATCTGTTGATTAAATGAGGCTATGGCGCAGGGTTTCTGTTAAACTGCTTCCCTCAAGACGTAGCACATTTGGCCCTGTGGTCAGAGCATTTCCCCATTAAAGAACTGGTCGACAGTTCAAGTCCTGTCTTGATCACTCACTTTTTCAAAGTTAATTTGTTTTTTTGTGAGGTTGGAAGGATCTACGACCTCACGATCGTAACTTCGGTACCTTAACCACTACACCACCGCCTTTTAAATTTAAAAGTATCAAACAAAAATGATGTCAAGAAATTGATGTTAAAATTGATAATCTTGTTATTTCTATCAGACTAATCACATGTTTGGGATGCAAATCCGGCATCGTATTCCGAAATAAATCATACTGAAATCGATTTGTATAAAATTATGCTTTTAATGATCAAATATAAAGCGATTAATATGCTAATTGCATATCCAGATTACAAACGAGATATATGATTCAAGACGGGCTGACATCGGTGACAGCCATTTCGGCTCGGAGCCTTAGCAACTCAGATTCTGTCAAGGATTTATACGGCTGGGTAAACCGTAAAGATACCATTTAAAAAAGTACCTAAATCTGATTATGTTAAAGTCAGTTTTTGATTGTATGTGGTATTTTAAAGAGTGTCCTAAAAAGATGAACACGAATGAGAAATTAATTAAGTCATGTAGGAAGAAAATCGATGTGTTGTGTCGAGTTACACGCACTGATATCGAGATTTTTCGACCCGTGTGCGCCGGCGCTTTGACTCCTTACATTTTTGCATTATTAGGTTGTTGATCTTAAAAAAGTAAATATTCTTTTTCCCCTTACTTCAATATAGGTATGAACCACGGACATTCAATGACAATGGTTTTTAATGTTATTTTTTCTAATTAACCATCCGTTTTACAATTTAGAACGCAGTTTAAAAATGAAATTAACTTTTTTGGGCACGCGAGCAAATATTAATAAGCCTGGTTCCTTTTATATTAAAATAAAAAATGGTTTAATAACTTAAAAGTGATCCAACATTTATGAACATTGATTGGGGCAATTAGTGATGATTACTGATCGCGATTTTACGTTTCTTACCATGACATGACATCATCACTTATTTTCGCAATATATGAATAAAATTTTACATATAAGGTCTATACCTTAATTTTACATGCAAACCTTAATTCAATATTCTAGGATCATTCTATCTGTATATCCATATTACAAGCTAGTTAAGCATGACGTAACTAGCTTGTAACATGAGTTCGATACATTTGATATTTCTAAATATGTACCAACATATTCAAATAAAAAGAATTTAAGTATCCACATTCTAGAAACAATAATACAAGCAAAGCTTCGTTTTGATCTAGATATCTCTGTAGGAATTATATGCTTGAATATGATGAGAATAGGATGCTAAACATGCGAAAAATCCCCACGGACACCGCCCCACAGGAGCCGGTGGGAGAGGTTATGCACGGCACGGCCACGGCGGCTGTGGCTTGTTGTTGGTTGCCGAAGGTGAGGTGGACAGGCATATACCTCGCGCCCGGGCCATCCCAGGGCCATCTCTCTCGATCTGGCTCTCCTCGGGTGTAGGGACCACAGGGTCCCCAACTCGTCCCCGGAAACGGGGAGGGGCTGCATGCTTCTGCTAGGATGACAGGCGGCTCCATCCGTCACCCCCAGAAAATAGGATGCTTGTAGTATATGTTATATTACAGATTATAAGTAACCTTTTCAACTAATATATCTTTATTAAATTTTATCCAAATCCGTTCATTATGACGATTTAATAACAGACCTCTAACAAATCTGTCGCATTAACAATAATATTAACATTATCATTAAATGAGCGTATGCCTGTTCTACTTTAATCAGAAAAAGAAGATACAAAACAATTCTTACGCATCCTGAGGTCAATGTTAAATAATTATTTTACGATAATGATTTCCAAGGGCTACGTGTACAAGGGCCTAATTTGGAGCAGAGAGAAGAGAGCGATAGACGAGGGCCCACGCTGCGTGATCTATGGCATGGACCACGGACACGTATAGAGTGGCTTGCTCTATGCTGTAATTATATGTTTGGTAGCAATTACGATTTTTATATCTATATCTATACAAATAAATGTGAAGATTTTGTTTGTTTGTTCGTGATGTTAAAATAACTGAATGTATACACGAAAGAAATCAAAAAAATAATAGGTATTTGAGTATTTCGTCTTTTTTATAATTAGTCCGTCAATTGATTGCATGTCGCTTGATGGTAAAAAGTTTAGGTGCAGGCAAAAATACGTATCTGATAATTCTTAAATGACTGGACTGAGCCTGGAATCGGGAAAATAGATTTTTTACTGTAGATCGGCCTGTTGTAAATCATAACTTAGGCTACTTTTAATTTCGAAACAGTATAACACTATTTCGGTTCCACGCAGTAAAATTCAGAATCTTTGAAGACAGTTGAAGTCGCGGGCACAACTAGTTAAAGAAATAAAAGGTCATTATTCTATTTGGACTTTTTCTTTTTTGTTCTGAGATATTTATTTATAAATTTTAATTTTAATGATGTTGTTTGTTTAACAAGATCAAGTGAAGTTTAATAAAGCAATTAAAATTAATGAACGTTTAAATTTAAGTTACGTTTATGTTTACAAGTCATACGTTTTCAAAACTAATTGTTGAATTTTCAGTAGGTATGTAAATGTTGCGATCATGTTCAACTAAACTGAATCTTAAATCTTACGTTTGAGTTTATGAAATGAACATATTGATCATAACTTGGTTCAATTAGATAGCTGTTACTTTTCATTGATAAAGCACCTTAGATACCATTAGGAACATTTATAATATACATTTTTTTATACCACTTAGGTGGCAGAGAATCACACGGCCCACCTGATGGGAAGTGGTTACCATGGCCTATGGACGTATGTAACATCAGGGGTGTAATATAATATGGTTCTAATTTGATAGAAAATAACCTACGATAAAAAATTACTTTAAAATACATTCATTCAAATATTGAAGAGAGAGAGACAGCTAATTATAATAATAATAAAATAATAAATATTCCACGACATTCTACACAACGCTATCTAGACCCATGGTAAGCATAGCTTAACTAGCTTGTGTTATGGGATCTAGAATGTGGATGAACATACTTAGATACTTTTTGTAAATACATACATATTATATATAGGATATAATTAGGGATAGGTTCTGTAGTTTGTATTTATAAGCACTTTATCAAGATGTTGACATCAACATGTAGATTCTGCCTACCTGAATGAGAAAGACATGTGACTTTATGCATGTTAGAAGCTCTCAGAGGTTTTCAGAGTACATGCCGTTATAACGGTATAGGTTGACTTCAGAAAATGTATTAAATAGACAATAAGCTATTGAGTTTTACGTTTTATTCGGTTGAAGATTCTTTAAAATTCTTCTTACAAATCCGGCAGTAAACCTCCATGGTAGATGCTATTAATTTTCAATGAATAATTTTAATGACAATCAATGTTCATTTTATAAAAGGAATAGAAATGATAATTGTTATGAATAACCTTTATCATAACTGACTTGGGTCGTAAAGTGCAGTCGTAAGTTCACAAATATGGTACTTTGTGCCCTTTACAGTCGGATAGGTGACTGAAAACCAGTAGCGGCACCTTTATTGGATTTGATTATAATCGAAAAATCGCGATGGATACTCAATAACTGCCTAAAACGGAAGTTTATTATAAGAATGTTATAATTAAGTCGCAAACACGAGTTCGTGGTTCCGCAATCTTGAGCGTCACTGCTTGTGTTTTGATCTATGAAAGTATGGAACATCAGATATTTCTGCCACAAATGGAGTAAAAGGAATAATAATTACGAAAACGAAAAATTCGGCTAAAAACTTTACCTTCAGCTTCCCATCAGGCGAATTGAAGTCATATTGACGTGTCTTAGAAATAAAATATTTAGCGTGGAATTTTATGTTTCCAAAAAATTTATCATACTATGTATGGCGGTCTTATGGGACCTACCGAAATCTCTGGAACCTAGCCATCTTCACCTGCTTGCCATCTGCTGTTTGATGGATATAGTTCTAGCGTAAACTTTCCTTTCAGGGCTGAAATGTCAGACTGCAGTTGCTCCCATAAAAAGAAGTCTTACTGAAAAGAGTAAAAAGTAGTGCACCGAGAGCGACTCTAAGATGATGATAGAATGCCAAAAATTCCTCTCAATTCGACACATTATACATAACTCACGCGAAGTGGCCTATATATTTTTTCGAACCAATGGAACCAATACCTAAACTTAAATATCAGAGCATACAAGCAATGTTTAAAAGACACCGAATTTAATTACGTTAAAAAAGTTGAACAAAATCCTTCCTTAATTTTGAACATCTCTGATCACTATCACGACGACATGGCGGACTGGCTTTCAACTGAACCTGGGACTGTCGGAATAAATAATCCAAATGCCGTAATAAATATTCGCAATCCGCATATATGAAATAGCTGGAGTGAAGCGTTCGTAAAATGCTGTTATCATTGGCTTCCCTTATGATAGGTGACTGAAGATATCCTATATTTAAATGGCCCCTTGACGAGTCAAAGGTCCCACTTATTAATTTATTTGCCATTATGCAATACTGGCGTAATTGATTAGACTGCCAGAGTCTTTTCCTTATTCCCTTTTCTTTCTCACACTTCTATTTTGTTCCTCTTTCCACTCAGCGTCACTATCAGGCGTTACTCCGTACTCCGTACGTAGTAGAAGTGTCACTATCTCACCATCAGGCGTAAGGAGTAACGCCTGATAGTGAGATAGTGACGCTTCTACTGCTAACTGGTTCGCATATGTGCTTATTTACCACCTTAAGAATATAAAAACGTTAGCTTTTGTATAAAGTTATTGCCATAATATTTTCATCAGAAACAGGATTTAGAAGGTATATCATATTTATTAAGGTTAGGCCAATAAATGTATAGATCGGCAGCGCAAGTGTAACGCCCCTGGTATTTTATACGTCATTAGGCCACGGTAACCACTTTTTTACTCCACTTAAGTGTTAGACAAGCATACGGCCCACCTGATGGAAAGTGGTTACCGTAGCATATGGTCGTGTGTAACACCAGAGGAGTCACACTCGCACTGCCGACCCTGTAAGCACAGAGTTTCTGTGCCGTCAGTGTAGAAGACAAAGCAGGACAAGCCTTTAGTCTTCCCACTGACAGCGCCAACTCTTCATCGAGTGAACCGTGTGCTATCTGCCACATAAGTAATATAAAAAAATAATTAAATACCTACTTAACCATTTTGCTGGTTTCATTCAAAGTTGGGTCCAACAAATACACAGCTCAAATCGCCTCAAATATTTATTGTTAAAATCCTTGCAAACTGATAACTCAATAAAATTTATTCATTAATTTCCACACGGTAGGTTTCATAAGGAACCCTGATAAGATCGAGATATTTCCGACGACCCGACATTGTGCCTTGTCGTTATGTTATGGCGGCCGTCAGCCCATAACTTCAGTTTTACTTTAATTCTTATATATTTAAAGTGTTAATCACATAATTCTGTTAATAAGCGACATCCTTGTAGATTTACAATGCACATTACCTTATGTTACGGGCTTATGAGTGTAAAACCCGTTGAAATAACTATTAAAATATGGCGCTGTTATAGTAATAATTCACTTTGAACAGAAAAAGGGTCATGCTCACTGCATTACTGTTTTTTCTTGTAATAATTAAATCAACTTGAAAGCTTTATTTTGAATTCGATGAATTGTGATTCTGCGTATTTTATTTTAATTCATATTCATTTAATAATGCAGATAATAAAATAATTTTCAACACACTTGCGGATAAAATAATACTAAAAAACATTTAATCTACGCTCATACTGAAATATAAACATTAAAAATTAAAAACAACTTTAATGACATTGTTTACGCACAGAGTATCAAAATAAGTTTTTTCGATTCAAATTCAACTGAACTCAAGGAGGTATCAATGCATTTTTTCTACATAGTCTATGGTGGATTATGGCGCTAGAAAAAAAATTCGCGTAAAATTATGAGAACTATTTCATGATATTAGATAAAATAGTGAATGAAAATGCACGTAATTTGGATTAAGAACCCTTATTATGCAACAGTTTCATTAATGACTGCTATATCGTACCTACATAGAAAAAAAGTTTATTTAGAAAAACAATTAGTAAATGTACAGTTAGTAAAATATAATGAACTGTTTTCGATAGCATAGTTTTATTTTTTAACATGCACAAGTTAAAATTATCTATTTAAATTTGAAGTTGCATAAAATGAGCAAGCAGTAAGTAAATTAATTTATTTGTACTATTGAATATGATCTATTTTGTAACGAAACTTTTTTAAGAACAAAGCAACTGAACCAATAATATTAAAAAGGCTATAACTCACTAGTGAATTATGGGAAGGATAAAGTATGTGCCTAATTGCAATGAAATTAGAGCCACTTTATGAGCAAATGTCTTGAAAAATAATTATTAAATTGCACTTCATATTACAAACTGTATATTATAATCTCTATTCAAAGAACACTTATTTGAAATCTTCCCGCCATTTGTAAAAATGACACCTGACACAGATAACATATTTCTATTTATAAATTCAGCCTGTTATAAAAAAAAACAAAATCCTTGAAAATTCAAATATAGAACACGTAGAGCTGCAACACGTAACGCGTTAGAAATAATATCGTAACAATTAATATCGTTTAATCGATACATACAAAACGATTTTATCGCATATGCAACCAATAACATGCCCCATGCTCTTCGAAATTAACAACTAAATGACTGATTGGAAAATGGCCGCTCTCGGTCACGGCATATTAACAGTGAATTGGGTTTCTGTGGCGGATTTTCAGTTGCATATTCGTTTATGTCGAGCGATAAGAGCAACAATATTGGTTAGTCTTGAGCGTGCGGATACAATGTTTTACTTTTTATTTTCTTTTTTATTTATTTGGCCATAATTGTGATTAAATCTATTTAAAATGTAATCAGATTCCTAATTCTTATCTGAAGCAGAATCATCTTAGAATCTAACAACCCTTTATTTACTTCTGTTGAGATTTTTTAGCTAATATCTCATAAATATATACTTATTTTTAATACCCAGTTAGTTAGTTTCAGAGTTTAGCTACAGCCATATTAATTTTTATTTTCTTTACAGATGAACCAAAAGTGCAAAGTATGCGGAGAGCCGGCGGCCGGGTTCCACTTTGGCGCGTTCACTTGTGAGGGATGCAAGGTAAATATTACAACTCAACTTTAGGTACATTTTATAAGCTAAAGAAATAAATCCCTATAATCATATGCTGTAGTAATCTAATCAGCAAATGTCCAAAGAATTTCATTTTAAGAACTGTATTATTCATCATCGTCATCAGCTAGCCCATCACAGTCCACTGCTGGACATAGATAGGCCTCTCCCAGCGTTGGGAGGCTTTTGTTTCGTTGGCACAGGGTTTTATTTCGAGTTTTCCGTTTCTCGCAGTTATATCGTCTGCATTATAACTTAAGAACTAGGTATACATAGGTACGTAATAATAAAGACACAAATCATCCAGCATTTAAACGTAATCGAACTGTATTTGTACTACGAAAAAGATTAGCAAACTTTCTGACATCTCACATATCAGTATGGCATTAATATCTTAATAGTAGCTTCGACTGCTACGTCATAGGTCACAGGTTCAATTCCCGCACATCTGCCTCATCATATTTGTATGCATGAAAATATCAAATTAATATTGCCAAAAAAATATCTGTACCAGAATTCTAGAACCTACATGCGTTTAAATGGCAATATATAAAAATACATGACATACATAATAAAATAATACAATAATTTTAAATATGTACTAGTTTAAACTCTAGTTAAACCACCAATTACCGGTAAGCGCCTACTATAAATCTAATGAAGCAAAAGCAAATACCGCGTTCTAATTACTATTAGGTAATGAAAACAGAAAATCGGAAATGTAAATTTCAACAATCGAATCAAGGATCTTCGATTGTTTCGCATTAGCGTTTTTAATCGATTAATTACAAATTTAGTATTAGAACACTAGCGCAAGAACTGAGTTAGGACTGACGTGGTGCCTGGCTTGTAAGTGCCACGTGATATACTAACACTGATCGAAAAGTTCCTATCCACTAAATAGTGACATTATTAAAGAACATATTTCAAAGCGTTATAGAAAGCGCTAGACCCAAAACGAGTCTTTACCATCATCTTTGTGTTATTCTCAGTTGCATCCTGGCAACCTTATTTATTGGGTGAAAAATTCCCACTGATACCCCCGCCGGAGAGGTGGGGGGAGGTTATGTCGAACTTGAACCGACTGAAACGCACGCCGTCTGTGGATCGTTGTTGGTTGCCGGAGGTGAGGTTGGCAGTCATATCCCTCGCACCCTGGCCGACGCAGGGCCATCTCTCTCGATCTGAACCTCATCGTATTATGTGAACGAACGTCATCTGACCTCCGATGCTCGGAAGGAAAGCCTGTCCAAAATGTGTACTAGCTTACAGATGCTGTACTTACCCCACACTTAAATGTAAATATAGGTACTTGTATCATGCATACATATTATACTAAACTTGCACTAAGCGGGGATAGAACCAGTGACCTCTGATGAAAGCTCCTCACTACGCTGTCACGCCATACGTGTCTTCAAAATAATAAGATTAAGATTACTATTCAAGTCTTATTTTAATAGCTTTTCTCAGATCTTAACCCAAGTGGGTTTAAATAAAGATATTTTATTATTTGAACAATAACATGTTACAACATGTCACAAATTACTTCTTTGGTACTGACCAATTAATCCTATTTGTATTCATAAACTCATTAATAGTAAATAACAGAATTACCTAATATTACTCTTTTAGAATACAAATAAAAAGTAAACCTTGGGATTGTATCGTCAACAATCAAACTTAATAAAATGGTAGCAAAGGTCTCCCTTCATCTTTAATAAACATGTAGACGTAATTTAAACTTCTCGATTACCTTCTAAGGCGATTGGTAAACTTCGCGTGACTCGATTAAAATAGCGGACAATCGACTCACCTCGTATTCGGATATAATTAGTTAGATTGTAATCGAAATGACATGACGTCAACACTACGAATAATAGTAACGTAAAAGAAAAACTGTTTCTTTACTTTAATAACAATATTTTTGGAACACGTAACGAGCTAGTTCTAATTTTGAATAAAATCGTTCTGAAATCTTGGTTATATCATTGCATGTCGCTAAAATCGTTTTTGTTATTCCAAAACCTAATGGTTTTGAAATAAAACTTACTAAATACAGTTTTATTAGTGCATCTAACATTATCATATTTTTTTTATATTTTAGTGTTCAAACTACTTGTACATCTATTAAAAAAACGCAAATGCAAAATAACATATATCGTGATAAATAAAATTAGTTTGAATCCGATTATAACTCGATACATCCTCTGCACTAGTAAACAACCTTTGTACCTGACGAACGATACTAAACCTTATGCCGCTAACAATAAAAGTTTTATATCTTGTTATATATTACATTTATAGATATCGAATATGTCCGGGAGATGCACATCGATAAGTCGATCAATATGCATAATCATCCGTTACACTTTTTTGTGGATGCGTGATGAATTAGATTGAGTTTCGACTGATTTGCATATCATTGGTACAAAAAATGAACTGCATCCCACCTCTATCAATATTTCGTAAGACTGACCTAGTTCACTCTGCTGTTTGTATTATTAACAAATAATAAATAGCAACCGTTAGCCCTGAATATTTGATTACTAGAATTTTTTTCTCATAGTATCTTATTAACACACGTGTTTCCTTGGGTACTTCAAACAGCTTATCGAAATCGTCAAACTTGAGACCAAATTTTCAGCTTTGTTGTAATAGTGAAACCCATGGCACGCATACCCTTGAAAAACTAACGAATAAAATTAAAAGTAAAAAAAAAATCTGAAATCAATTAAAATGCTGCACATCACTACATGGTACTCTATCGAGCTGACCTATTCACGCTACTCTAATCTATATAAGTTTCTGTAAACCCGTATACCCACTAGTCCATACAATCGGTGATTTCCTGTTGCGCGAGCGCAATTTGTGAACGCAAGTGGAACTGCCACAATGGCTTGTGCAAGGGTGGAAGTGTCGCAGGATGTCTCCGCGGTCGCCTTGGCTCAATACTGACGATTTGGCACGTTTATATAACCTTCATGGTTTTTGGTGCTTGGTATGGCTACGATATGAATTAAATGATAGTGTTTTGTAGTACTCTATATAATAATTGTATTATTAGGTAGGTACTTACAGTTTCAAAATTAAAAAGTACTAAAAAAAATATCTATATATTAAGCCGCTTGGTTTTGAAAGAATTTGAACCACGCCATCTCTTCCCATCCGGTGTCGTACAACTAAGGGATAGGCCTGTTTTACATCAGACAGATATATACAGCCCAGACTCCGTCTCAGATGCATGCCTTGAGTCCACAATAGTGCCCGGAAAACTGCAATAGGCTCACACCCTATTACGTGGGACCGAATACAATGATTGTTGTAATGTAGGTGTTAATTCACCTCTGCCTAACCCTCCGAGGATAAAGACGTGATTATATGAATGTATTCAATATCGAATAATTCTTACTTCTCTAGTGAATCTCTCTTAAGTGAACCGCTCTAGCCTTTCTCTTGACTAGTCCTGAATTTCGTGCACATTGCATTCAATCTATAATTCTATCAATACAATTTCCATTACATTTCCATAGTGGCATGAAAAAATAACACAACAATACAACTATGCAACATACTCCAATTAATATACTTATATGATTGCATTAATAAATTACAAACAAAACCTTCAAATCGGTCCAAAAACCTCAAATTCAATTCATCAGCAGTGACCCACATCTTGGTTACGGCCCATTAACCAGACGATAAACATCCAGCAACCAGAGGCTCATACCTTGATGGTGTGCCTCAGTAACCACGCTTGAGCAACCAGTTCACTAGCCGGAAAATGGCCGGCGAAATCGAAACGATTTAGAACCATTTTGAAAATACTTCGCAATCGCGATCTAGCCTAGATGAGATAATGTGCCGTGTGATTTAATATACCTTCCATTTTGAAATAAACTTTGACAGTTGAAAACAAAAGTGTAAACGTCAACGACTGTTGACAAGATAATCACTTTCAAAGTGTTGGTATGTCCTTTTACGTTTCAAGCGTCAAAATATGTGTGTGTGTGTGTGTGCGTGTGTGTGTGTGTGTGTGTGTATGTGTGTGTGTGTGACTGTGTATGTGTGAATGTGTGTATTTTTGATGATAACAAAATTGCAGGATACATTTTGGTGTTGCTAACATTTATCTAACATAACATAAGCTCACGCCTATATACCCGAAGGGGTAGGCAGAGGTGCTATCACCCACATTTCGCCAGTTTATGTTTAGGTCCCAATGTAATAGGTGGCGAGCCTATTGCTATCAACCGGGCACTTATTAACTTAATATTTATCGATCATTTACATTCAACATTTATTTAATTACACCACTCAATAACTAAAGGATCAAAGAATTCATAATGGCTAATGAAGACGGTAGATATGAAGCAAGGTGAGACTATTACTATCAACTAGGTACATTTAGTGTTCTGTACCTAAAGAGTGAAACGTAACCATATTACTAAGACTTCGCTGTCTCTCTGTCATCAGGTTGTATCACAAGAACCGTGGGAGCTAGGCAGTTGAAATTTTCGTAGGCGATACATTTCTGTTGCTGCTATAACAAAAAATATTCTAAATAGAAAAAAAACTTCATCATCCTCCTGCCCATATCCCAAGATTATTTGGGGTAGGCGCAACATGTGTTCTTTTTCCATTCATCTCTAGTTGCAGTCAACATTAACTTCTTCTTTCTTAATCATTCACACAGTCGATCCACCTCAGTTTAGGTCGCCCTCTCCCCTTGTAGACATCCACTTCCATAGTTAGTGCCTTCCTTACGACATTACTTTCATTCCTACGTATTACATGCCCGAACCAGGACAAATAGAAAAAAACTTAATAATATGAAACACTTTTACACGTTTTTTCCAACTATAACTTGATCGGTTTTCTCATACTACTAATTCTTCTATAAGAATTTTCTAATAAAAAATCTTAAAACCCCTTTAAAAGCAATAGCAAGGTGTAATATAATCCCAGTCAGCCTTTATGTCATTAGAACCTTCACGGAAGATATTACAATACAAAAACGTGAAGCCCAATACCAATAATTATGCATAAGTTGGCCTAATAATAAAGTTGTCACTCATTCGAACAAATGAGACTGTTAATATTCGAATAGCACTGCGCGCCATTGTTACCGCACTGGGCCTCGACGTCACTCGCAACAAATTGGAATTGTAATAATCGTGTAAATATAGATACATAATATTGTATATGCAATTTTTTATACCACTTAAGTGGCAGACAAACACATGGCCCACCTGATGGGAAGTGGTTACTGTGGCCTATGACGACCCTGAAGAAACCTTCTAATGCCTCTCTTGAAGAACCCCATATTACAGGCGTTCAGGAAAACCGCAGCAGCAAGTGGGACACTCAGAAAGATTAAAATATTAAAAACTAACATCTATGGAAAAAATATTTTTATTAAATCTTTCAAAGAACTCTCTACCAGCATCTATTCGTTTCATGCGTAAAGTAATTTTCGAATCAACTTTTCCAATTTCTCTGAGTCACCTGATATTATGCAAATGATGAATGGAATATTCGAAATATCAATTTACTAAAATTGTTGAATGTAAATAATAATGTGCTTAATATCATATGCGTATTAAGTGCCGATCAAAAAATAATCAATTCTGAACGTGATAATTACTGCTTCTACGTGTACATATACATATCTGAAATTGTCAATTAGTCTATCAATAAAAGAGCCTATTGCAGTCCACTGCTGAACATGCTCCCGTTCCTCCACCCTTCGCATTCAGCCTGTCCCAGTCACCTTTTTCAGTCGCTACGAAGCGGCCCACTTTCGTTTGCCTTATCGCGGTCTCCACTCTAGAATTCGTTTGCTGCAACGGCCTTCAGTCCTTCAACAGATGTGACCAGCTTGTTGAAGACCAGCTGTGTCACTTCAGCTTGCTGACTCTGCGAACTATGTTGGTTGAAATGGCCGACGAGGAGAAATTCCGAAAGTTCTTTTTTAATACGCAAATGTAAAGTACATATTTGAGCAATATTTTTGTATTGAGTTGTATGGAGCATTAGTTCTGCTTCCCATGTCCGATGGAAACACCGAAACCGTTTAGTTTTTTCTTGTACATAATGTGCATGTCGCTGAGCGTAGTGCGTTCTAAACCATAGAGCTGCTGGCACTGTGACTTACGGTAATCCAAAAGATCCCTAAGTTATTATGTATAATTTCGTAAATAGATTGTGCAAATTTTACACATTTTTAACGGAATTTATATATTTTGTGTTACTGGATTATCTTTATTTCATTGATAATTATCATTATTTGAGTAAATATTCACGGTAACCATCAGGTAAGCCGTGTACTTGTAAGCCCCTTAAGTGGTATAATTTTTTTTTAAACAATAATACTGATTAAAAGGTTTTTAGGTTTACTACCAAATTAATGAAACGAAGCAAAAAACAGGCCTTATTATTACAAACCTATCTCACATCAAAACAGTATACCTACCTACTGATCCGTAAAATCAACTTATACGCAAGTCCACCACCCCATTGTTAGCAAGAGGTGTACACTTATCTCAATTATCGTGTTCCTAGAACTATACGAATCAACACACTCGGTACTCAGTACTCCACTTTTCTAAGCCCCACTTAACCTTTACCCCGTGATTACGAGCTCTGCCGCCCTCGTAAACTAGCCAGCGTAATGATACAACCTTCACCAGTTACGCAATAATTGGAGCAGACACTAAGGCGGGTTCACACGTTTTTGCCGCACTCCCGCGATCAACATCAATCACCGCTGCCATTAGCTCGCCGTGTGTACCCGCCGCTACTCGTAACTATAGTGTTGATATCTTTTTTTAGCTCAATCGTGGTTTGTCCTTTGATGTAGGAATTGCTCTATAGAGGAATAGGTTGGTTCTCTTTTCTTTGGTTTAAGGGCGAATATTCTTGTTGAATGTAGTAACTTGAGGTGTTTTTGGAGCTCTAATAAATTCTTCAACCATTCTTCACCTGCTGATTGACAAACGAGGCTCTTTTGCAGACTTCCTCTCAGGGTTAGGAAGTCATATGGCAGCTCCGGGAAGAGCCAGCATACCAAAAAAAAAATTAAGCGAACGCAATGGGTAATCGCTATAGGAATGATGATAATATTCCTTGTTGGATAGAGAAAATTCCCAACCCTGGGATGACCCTTATACTATTGCACATGGTCAAAAACCCTGCATGTTATATCGAGTGTAAAATATTCTTATTATAATAAGCTGGTCGTCTTGTTCATATTGTTAAATAATGTTGTTCGATAAATGTTCGCATTCGCACGGCTGCGCCGGCGTCGACGAATTATTTTCAAATTTGGAGCACATTCAAATTGCGGTAACGCACGCGATCAGGAAACGCTCAGCGGAAAAGATATCCAAACTTAGGACGCATTCTCATTGTATCAGAACGTGTTTAATTTTAGAACGTTCGTTTATTTTTTTTTAATGATTCTACTTTAGGAGTATGCCAGGCCCCTAACTAATGAAATGATGGTCTTTGCCTACCCCTGTGCGTACTACAGAGTAGATTAGACCAATGATAGGAGCTATGGTCTGATACCCGGAAACTAAAGTACGTTAGTACATTTTACTCAACTAATTTTATTGAGTAAAGCACGAAAACTCAGTTTACTTGAACTTGGTGAAAAAATCTTTACCGTATTTTAAAGACAAAACTGTAAATAACTATCAATACTAAAGCGAGTGGGTGTTAAATATCAATTTTAATTTCATTTCTATTATTGAAAACACATTCATCAGATTTACGTCTCAAAAATCTACCGTAATACATTTTTATCATATTATTTTATTGTCTCTATTACCTGTCGTCAATCTGTCCACACCTTAACACAAAACGCTCAACATTTCGTAACTCGTTCGGCAATAAATCATAACCTCTAATTTGCTTTTTTGAAGCTTTTACTAGAATTATCTGTATGTGTAATCGTATTGTCCGGGCACAATTGCTCTCTCGACACAACCTGCCATTAAAGGCGCCGCTCCGTAATTTGTCAACAAGAAACCTTCACGCGAAAAGAAAAAACCTTAATAGCCTTTTAGCCTTTTCTAATGTAGGCTAATTAATCGGCTATTTTAATTGGCTTTAACGATCTATATGTCTAATTGTGTTTTGCACGATAATGACCCGTTTTGGATTAATTACTTTTCAATGAGTTATAGCAGGTATAGTAAATCACTTTCATTCATGGGGTGTACTTTTAACATGTATTTTGGTTTAACATATATACATCAGGTCTTTATCCCTGGATACCCACATTTCACATTTCACCAATAACTTTTTTATTCGGACCCACGTAATAGCGGGTGAGCCTATTGCCGTATTTCGGGCACTATTGTTGACTCGAGCCATGCATCTAGGGCTGAGTCTGGGCTGTATGATGTTAAACAGCCCTATTCCTTAGTCGCCTTATACGACACCGCATGGGAAGAGATGGGACTGCAAATGACTATGGCTCCATCTCTTCCAAAGATTAAATTATTATTAAATACATCACTTTTTAGAGACAGAGTATTTAGCGTGAGTTTTACGTCAACATGAGCTGCCCGTCATTACCTTAGTATTAGTTCAACTACGGTGCTGAATATGACTACTCATATTACTGTTAGCTTCGTTAATTCGTACAGTAAGATTTAGGTCGTAATCACACGAATTTAAATTATATTCCTCAATTTTGTTCACAGCAATTAAAATCACAATAATAATTACTAATACTTAATAATTATTTACCGTCTCAACCTTGCAATAAGAAGAAATCAATTAAAAATCAGATCAATATAAAACGGTTCATTTGTCGCAACGACCGCCATAGTATCGATACAACGCCTATTCACTTTGCAATACAATTCACGGGGTGAATCGATTAGTCTCGACTTCGCTGCGATCGCAATCGATTCGAATTTGCACTTACTCACTTTTGCGTGTACGGTCTTGTTTTATTTGTATCGATTGGTGACAATTAGACACGCAAATTTGAATTTTAACTCATTAATTTCGAGTTGATTATTGATTGGCAGATTAGTTTGATCACTGTCATTGTTTTAGAGGAGCCTCATGTTGAAATTGTCGACAGTCGTAACGTTGTTGGCACACCGATCGATTTATTGGAGCATGGCGATTTTTATTCCTGTCACGGAACCTGCAGCGGCGTCCAGCGGACATGTTATACGATTTGTATTGTTGCATAATTTAATACTATCGAGGCGAGTTCAAGGATCTAATACACACGTCACACATTGTATAATAGACAACGTAATTCGATAGGTCAGTAATTAAGCGAATAATTTATTAGATTTACTGAACTCCTTCGCATATTTTAGTTGGCAACATTGGTAGCTCATTCAACTTAACCGTTTTTTTTTTAATTTTGTTATAAAAGATATGTCACATAAATCAACTGCTGACAGCGTCTGGAATTGATTTTATAACTTAAAATTAATTCTAGAATTTAGTAAAGTTCATTCTGTTTAAATATCCTTGATAAATAATAGGAATAGAATATGGGGAATTCTATAGATCTCATATTAGAAAGGGAGCTTAAATTTTTCGAATCACGCTCTTACACAAAAAATAACCGGAACTATCATTGTCTAAGAAAGTGACAGCAATACTGTTCCAATTTCAAATCTGAACTGTTATTACTACTCTTCCTCAAATCACGAGCGGTATCGATTCCGATTAAATGAATAATCGATTGTTTGAATGTCAGAGCCAATCAAAACATCGGTTCGCGTTGCAGGTCAGTGCTTCTGAACGCAAACGCGGGATGACACGCGCTCGCGTTTTCTGCCAAGATAAATCTTACAGAGAAAAATGTTTGATTGTTGAATTAGACGCTTACTCTGTCGAAATAAGGTTATTAATTGATTGCATACAATTTTTAAAGGGTAAGTACACATTGGTGAGGTCACAACGGTAGGAAAAAGGTCAATATTTGACGTTGTTAATGTTATCTCGTGTGTTCTCACGCTTGTTTCGCGTGCGTGATGCTACCAACGGTTCATTTGGCAAGTCCACACAGGGTCTTCACTCGATTTGTCACACTAATCGATTAAAAATCGCATTGAAAATCGATACAAAGTGATTCAAGTGGTAAATTTATCATCACCAACATCTGACATAGTAGTTGTATATCAATCACAGTATTGTAAAAAATCACTCTCAGCTTCAATGCTGAATTTTAAGTCTGGGTATTTTTGTGTAGATTTTATGAAGTCAAACCTAAGTAGGGATAAAATTAACTCCAAAGTTGATCTTTTCTCTTTTCGCAATATGTATTCTGTTGTTTTAACGATTCGTCGAAGATGAGTGCGTCACATCACTATCGTGACTCATGTGCATATGATAGGAAATGCACAGCATAAAGCCTAGGGCAGACTATCAAAATAGCGCATGGCGTTACAAAGCGCAAACAAAGTAGCGCACAACACGCGCCGCTCGCCATCAACTCGCTATAAAGTCGTATCATAAACTGACGGCGGTAGATTTTGTGTTGAGAATACCTTATTTATTTACGTGAAGGGAATTCCTTCAATATTCGCTTTAAGGTGGCAAATAATATACGATAATAAGTTGTATAATAGTTATTTTATTTTTACTGTATTTAATATTTATAAATTATTTAATATTATTTCTGTATAGATTACTTAGAATTGAGATATTGTTTCTATTTTATATTCCATGTCAAATATGTATAAAATAATACGTTATTTAATTAAAATACTTATTGTATAATAAGAAAAAAAAAAAAAAAAAAAAAAAAAAAATATACGATATAAATTGAGTTCGAAAAAGGGGTCAGGTGTAATAATAAAAAATATTATGGAGAAAGTACAAATGTATTTCAATATGTCTAACAACAAATTCCACCAAGTGCCATCAATGAACAGTATAAAAAAATTAAAAAAATATTTAGGGTAAATTGCCCGTGGTTCCCGGCAAAGTACTGTAGAGTTGCCATCGGTACGAGCCAAATTCCCGAAGAAAATCAATCATTTAGTCCTCTGAAGATTATAATAATCACCCACATTAAATATGTTTATTATTTAATTCATTTAATTCAATATAAAGTTCATCTGTTTTGTTAATGTGCAGGGTAACTGTGCCAGAACCATGCTATATTTCCCCTTGCTGGTCACCTTGGCAGTAAAGAAGTTTGTAAAACTCTTAAATGAAACGTGTACATACTTTAAATGAACACTGCATAGTAAATTTATTGCCACACCATTAAATCTTATCTACTTTAACGGTCTATAAATAATAACTATTCCATTAAAAGTGTATCTACGTACACTGTGGACCTGGCTAAGAATACCGTCGGTATTAGGCTGGATTTCACCAACGATAGGAACTCCAGTCAAGGGAGCGAAACTACGTTAGAATATTTTTTGGGAACTCATTTGTTTTTAACGCAATTTTATTGATGAAATATTATATATATATTTTAATAGTATTAATTAAATCAATTTTAAATTGCGGCGCGTGTACCCTATCAATATATATTGAAATTCAAAATGATGATCCGGTAAGGATCAATTGCGTTTATGTACACATTAATATTCTTTTTAATTGGTTCGTCAATTAACTATAACCCGGCTAGATGGTAGAAAGCTGAGGGGCAGTCCAAAATATACGGTCCGCAATAGGCTCACCCCTATTACGAGGGACCAAAATTCAAAGTTCGTCTAATATGGATGTTTTTTACGTGTGAAAAATTTCCATACCTCTAGAGAGTAGACTCCCACCACTGTTACGGTCTGGTATTGTAAGGGTTCACATGGTAATCCGTACCATCATTGCTTAATGGCTACCTTATTTCGGGCTGAGCGTCTATTATTTGTAGTATTGGGTGAAGCATTTGGTAAGTATTGCGGAGTAAGAAAAAATGTTTACTATTGACTCGTTATTATTGATTGATTATTTACATTATTTACATGAACTTATATATGTTTTAACGCTAGTAATGTAGTGGGGTTTGTTCTCGTGGTCACGTCTCATGATGACTCGTGTAATATACTGAGTAGCCTTTTTATTGTTATGGCAGAGGTTGCTCTGACGTGTTCATTTATATAATGTAGTTATCTTAGAAATATCACGTCCCGTGTATCCATGCTGCCATAGTAACTACTCGAACCGACTAAAATGCACGGTGCCTGTGGGTCGTTTTTGGCTACCGAAGGTGAGGTTGACAGGCATATCCCTCGCACCCTGGCCGACACAGGACCATCTCTCTCGATCTGGCCCTCCTCGGGTCTCGATCTGCCCCTCAATGTTATTACACCTCTGCGTACTACTTCGGGGATTTAAAAGCATGAGTATGTATGTATCAAATGAGATTATTCTTGTTCTTCATTATATTGGATCGCAATACAATATTGAGTATGTACTCGTACCACTATCTTACACAAGTGTGTTCATAAATTAGCGGATGAATCAGCCTGCTAATACCATCGCTCATCACTGCTAACCAGCTATTCTCAGTGATGTTGGCACTATTAGTGAGTTTACTATCTAGTTATAAATCTTATGGTCCATTTATATTTATTTTGTTATAAAATACAAAGACGCTGTTCGGTTTAATGTGGCAGTATTGTGCAAAGTGCGGAATGAACGATCGTAAGCAATAATTAGTTCTTCAGTTGTTAATACTGTGGTCAATTATTTTGTACGAATACTGTGTCTGTCTGGGAGGTAAATAATCAAAACTGTATATGTTGGGCAGCGATAGGGAGTACTATATTACACATACAGCGGTAGCCTAGTGGTATGGGTAATGGACTGCTGAAACGAGGTCCCGGGTTCGATCCTAGGTTTTACCATGGCACACACCTATAACTCTTCGATGCTTTTTGGAGTTATGTGTGTATTTATCGCAGGTTTATTAGTCCCCGTTTGATGGCAATAGGCTCCTATTACATTGGGACCTAAACATAAACTGGCGAAATGTGGGTGCTGGCACCTCTGCCTACCCCTTCAGCGATATAGGCGTGAGTTTATGTATGTTATGTTTGACAGTATGAAAATTTCTAGAGGTAAGAAATCTAATTATCGTTTAGTATTTTGTACCTAATTTAGCTATTAGAATTGCATGCCTATAATGGTGGAATATGGCGAAACTATACACCTACTGGATGTAACACCTTATCACACTAAAAAGCGTAAAGTAGATAAAAAATTGACAACCTAAGCAATATTTCTAAAGTCTATATATCAAATCTTTATCAAAAACAATCAGTAAATTTCGTCAGCTCAGTCATTGCCTAGCAACGTGTAATTTATTGTTCTCTTGCGTTCACCTCACCATGCGCCCGCGCATCCTTTGCTTTTATGACCGCAAGCTAGAGCGCGGTGCACAATTGACGCTACGAATATATTCGTGATTGGTTATGAAATACTTTATGGTCCTTACCCACTGTACCATTGGGATGGTCATTCTTTCTATTTTATTGAAGATTGCAAGCTACGTCACTTATTATTACTAGGCTTTCACGTTATTCCCTAGAAAGAATGAATGTATGGTAGAAAGCCAATATTACTTGCTATAAGACCATGGACTAGGTGTATGGAGCAAGTCTTTGGAGCCCAGGACTACCTCACCTGACGTGCTGACTAACGGATGAAGCTCTGTCTCAGATATTTATCTCAAGGTCAGATTATACTATCAGTAGCTCCTGTACACACAAGATAAACCAATACATTAGAATCCGTTTATATTAACCGACCGCTTATTATGACGTAACCACACAGCGAAGTTTGTATTTTCATTAAAATTCTTTATAAATAAGTTGTATGTGTATGTATGTTGTTGCCGCTTATTATGGCTGACTTTTAATAAATTGTTGACAAGAATAGATAAAAAAGCTCATTTCTACTTTTCTTAAAAAATTGGTTTTTATGACGTCCGGTTAATATGACGTGTTTGACACTTACCTTCAATGTCATAATAAGCGGATTCTATTGTATATAAAGAAAGGAGGAGTACATTGCGGACCCCAGTTGAAAATACAAGCTTTGTATGTTAGAATTGACGTTGGTACTATACTGATGAGAGTAGAGAAAATCCTAAGAAGGTACTGACTATAAATTGCCTCTACCTAAAATATCAATAAAATGTCAACCTACCATTAACCTCTACAAGAAGTTATATGATATTAATGCTCATTATTACATGTAATAACTCAATTTAACATTTAATCGTAAGACTCAAAGATTGTTATTTATTTATTGCTATATGTACACTTGTTAACCTGTCAAATTATTTACATGTAACTAATTGAATTGGTGACCCCTTGCAAGTGACTATTTCTTCCCGGGAATTGAATAACAGAAATTATCTTGAGGGTTAGAATGTAAATGAGTATGTATACTGTTAAATACTTATAGGCATCTTTCCCGATAGAGGTAGACACTTGCTACGATCCTTACATACGCCTAACGCTTCCCTCACATTGCTACTTTCATAATTGTTTTCATATGTGTGTGCCGGTGATGGTATGTCAATGAATTATTCGGAAAATTAGTTTCCTTCCAGATACAAATTTATTATATGCATAAAATTTTATCCTAACCCGCCATTTGCTTCGCCGTAGTAGGGTAAAATAGAGCTTCAGGCGCTTACTACCTTACTAAACAATAAACGACACTGTTGTGAATCACACCTACTTAAGTTTATTGAGCTTTCTCCGAGCAGTAATCTCACGAGTGACATCAAATATTTATCAGATTCTATGCGCCCTTAGAAATATTTCACCGCGGTCCGCACTTGTAGGTACTTATTGTACAAGTGCAGTGTGCACTTGTCACAAGCGCGCGCGCAGGTCATAGGTGCGGGCCGCTCGTAACTCGGCGCGGGCGCCCCGCCTGCGCCTGCGCTCACAGCGCGTACCGATTTATGCACATACTGATTATTAACTACACATACTGTCACACACACAGACTCACGTAATTGTCTTAACTTTGAATGTGTAATAGTATTGAGGGTACTTTGAAAACTAATCTTTATAAAACGACTAAATTAATAGTTACTACGTTGGGCGTTCTGATTAAAGGGTACATAATGTACTATTATAATTTATATTAATAACCTTCAATTTTCCTTTTACCTAAATGAGGACAGAGAGAAATTCTTTTATACTATGTAGTGTGGTGTCTTGGTATAGAGTCAAATTGCTACATCACAAGACGCGGGTTCTATTACCAATAACATTAAGTACTTATTTACAAAAATACAGGTACATGTAGAGTCGACAAAAGATATACATTTACACTTTTACATACCTATAACTTCATATGGAAAAGTGGACATGTACACATCTTCATTTTAAGTTGTACATAAGGGCATATACTTATCTCCTTTGTAAACTATACGTGTGGAATTTGCGTGCTACATCCCAGGTATAACGACATTCATGTTCTACAATATTTATTTATTTATACATCCTTCAGCGTGGCTTTAAAGCCAATTATTGCACGTATCTTTGCTTCTAGTTTAAGCACTAATGTATGTACCACAGCATAATATAACCAAGTAATTCTACAGTCTCCTCTCAACTACACCTCATATGCAACATATGAGGTAATTAATACAAGTCACAACTGGCTAGCCAGGCTTTTATCTATTCAATTAATTTAGTTATCATCTTGAAACATTGGACAACACATCGGCATAATTAGTTTGAGCGCTCGAAGCGGCGGCGACCCGTGCGCTATCGACTTCAACTCTGTTATTCAACATGTAGATTGTATCTGTGTGGCTGTAGATTGTTATCCAAATAGTCACAGAACGTAGATTGATATATTTTATGGGGACCAACAGGGATGGGTGGGTAGTCTACGTAATAGCTATCTAAAATATATAATACCTAATAACTGAACTCATTTGCACGTGAAGTAATAGTTGGGAAGAGAAGGGTGGAAGAAACTTCATCCCACGCACACTCATGCTGTGGAATGAACTCCCTGCTGCGGTCTTCGCATGCGCCTACAATATGGCGTTCTTCAAAAGGGGTATTAGAAGGTTTCTTCAGGGTCGGCAGCGCGAGTCTGTCGTCCCTGGTCTTGCGCAAGTCCATAGGCCACGGTAACCACTTCCCATCAGGTGGGCTTGTCTGCCACCTAAGTGGTATAAAAAAAAACCTTTTGGATGTCACAGTGGTCCCATCTAATACCGCTGAGCATTGCCATTGGCTCAACGAGAAAGAAACTGGGAATCTATCATGGCAGGAAATTAAAAAATCGCGAGGAACTATCTAGGATCCTCAGGTCACTTTCTCTTACACAATATTTTGTATTGACTTATTCGACTTTTATAGAAGCGACTGTCGTCTGATCTACTCTCCAGAGGTAATTTTAGGTTGTATGGCCCCAAAGGTCTTGCTATGACTTCATACACTCCAACACTTCTTCATATCTTCGTACTATTATAAAAGTAAAACTTTTATAACAGTTAAAGAAAAACTAAATGCTAATCCGTCGAGAACCAAGTTCAACGTAAACGATCGAAATGGTGGGAAATCAAATACATACATTTATACACCTCCAAGCACTCGTTAAGCATTTTTATAGTACATAGGGACGTATATCTTACTTTCAATTTTCTCCTTCGCTCGCGACGCGCGACGTGAGGATTTCCTTATTATGCATTTTTATTGCGACTGTCGCCATCTGCGGGATCTCTTAGAAATTACAGATCCAATTATAATATTAAGCGCGGAGCACCCACTGGTTTTACCGTTCAGTTTTTTATATTTCGTTATAATTAAAAACTTTTAGCAATATGTACTAATGCCTATTGCTAAAAGTCTTGTACACTCCGTACTGGGACTACCAACACCTTTGGGAAAACCCACTTTGTCTGTTAGTCGGTGCACCTACTAAACAACGAACGAGGCTCTGGTGTAGGCTTCCTTCTCAGAATTGGTAGGTTCGCCGGTAGTTTAAACAATTTAACCCAGCCTTATTATATTATCATACAACCATAAACCACTGGACTAAAAGTACAGAAATTAGTAAATACAATAACATTACAAATATCTATCGAAATAACGCCATATACAAATAACTATGCAACAAAACTTATAAAATATTGTATTATCTTTTCTTTTAAATTAGCGATGCCATCACCAAAACATACACTACCAAGACACACTAAAACCAATCTTATGATCCTTGAAAAAAGACTCAAAATCGCATTTGTGCGTAATGTTTAGAATAATACCGCGTTGTCCGGTAGAATTCACGTCACGCGCGGAGCACGTTCAAAGATGGCATTGTTTCAGTTTAAATTCCTCATCTATGACGTGATCCTGCAATCGGTTAATTGTAGTGACACCATTCGCTATAATTCGGGATATTCCTCCGATATATCACAACGATGCCGACGACGAGACTGTAAAAAAATCGTGGCCGTTGTAAGATAGGTTCACCATGTATTAAGTAGGATTAAAAGATGAAGTTTTAAGTTAATCTAAATTTTATAAAATCTTGATGTGATTTAATAGAGCGCTATTGCTCTCCTAGTTGTCTCAGATCCTATTCTATATGTATTTCTCTAGTCTATAGAAACTTCATCTGACATCAGACTGAACAGCCCAGACTCAGCCTCAGATGCATGGTTTGAGTTAACAACAGTGCCCGGAAGACGTCAATAGACTCACCCCCTAATACGTAGGACCGAATTCTATGATTAGTGAAATGTGGGTGTTAATTTACCTCTGCCTAACCCTCCGGGGATAAAGGCGTGATTATATATATGTATGTATGTATTGATACTTCACTGCTACTAAAAATAATACCAACTTTAAACATTCACGTCTCATTACATACAATTACATAAACGCTTTACTGTCGATATTCCCGCGAATATAACACATTAAAATATTGAACGCGATGACGTAATCGTATATGCGATTTTTTTTTTTCTTTACGTGCGCAAAATCCCCACGGATACCTCCCCACCGGAGCCGGTGGAGGAGGTTATGTCGGACTCGAACCGACTAAAACGCACGCCGCCTGTGGGTCGCTTTGGTTGCCGAAGGTGAGGTTGACAGGCATATCCCTCGCACCCCGGCCGACCCAGGGCCATCTCTCACGATCTTAACACTTTGGCAGTATTGACAATATCACGAGACATCCTCCAAATCTGCAGCATCATGGCGACCCTACAAGCGGCCGATGATTGTAATGCGCGGTGTGCCGCGGCGTTTTGCAACCATTTTGGTAACGTTGACGCGTGTACGTTTAGTTGACGCTCGTATGTCATGTTCTTATTAATGTTAGACTATATCGCATGCGTAATTACGTAAGTACATGTATAACACATGAAGTGTTTACATTAAGCTTATACATCACACGTAGGTACTACATGATTCCCGATGTGTAGAGTGCCAGATCCTCTAGACGTGACAATACGTTTGTAGAATAGAATAGTTAGATCAATGTATGGGGATCCACATAATCTTGACGACTGTCATAAACGTTAAAATACGAGTCATTCTCATACATTCATAATTCTATTCTGCAATATGGCGGCCAACGAATTGGCACTTGTCTAGGCTGAGCTGTCAGGCTTTCAAACGAGTATCACTAGCGTACGACCAAGAGGGTCTCACTCATACTGTATTCTTGAAGCTAGCTAACTACACATACTGTCACACACACAGACAGGCACACGTAATTGTATAAACTTTTTTTTTATACTTTATACATACATATAATCATGCCTTTATCACCGGAGGGTTAGGCAGAGGTGAATTAACACCCACATTTCACCAATAATTGAATTCTATCCCACGTAACAGGGGATGAGCCTATTGCCGTTTTCTGCGCACTATTGTTGACTCAAGCCATGCATCTGAGCCTGAGACTGGCTTCTAAATCCTTGCTATTTTTTAAAGGATATTGCCAATCCTAAATCACTCAAAATTTCTGAACTAAATTGCATATTTTATTAATGCGTTTCTATCTATAGAGAGGGTTTACGGTGAGGACCCGGGACCTCTTTCGATCCGACCACTAAGCTAGCGACACCTCTGTGCTTAAAATGTCGTCAGTGCGAGTCCCCCTGTATTGTACACGTCCATAGGCCACGGTAACCACTTTCCATTAGGTGGGCCATGTGCTTGTCTGCCACCTAAGTGATATAAAAAACCTGGAACGATACCATTGGCATACTTTGCTCATCCCGACAGTCACACAAAAAAAATGTTTTTATTTGACAACGTTCTCATTTAAGAAAATTCAGAACTACTCGTAACTTGCCAATGTTCTGGAATCTCTGTTGATTATCACTCATAACAGAATAGTTGTTAACTCAAATAAATTGCGTCTACATACACGTAGCAACATTAAACCAAATCAGGTGATTAAATCTAGCAAAAAATCTAAAACAATAGCCCAATATTACGTAAGAAGTCTGCCGAATTACCAAGGTCATATGAAAACAAAACCAGAGTTAAACGAGTGCAACAAACTGGAACCGAACCTGCGGCCCATATCCACCGGAAGTGACGCTAAGCCGTGAACATGACATAAGGCGAAGTTTTCACTATCGAGGCTACGCGGTCTGGCGGGCGCCACCCGGCCGTGTAAACGAGGCTTTAGGTCAAAATTGCGGTTCTCCTGACGAGTGCTGACTTATTTCTTGTTTACATTAGCAATTAAAAGTAAAACGTAATTAAAATTCTGCGCGGTTTATCGTCATTTAGAATTACAATTAGGGAAACGGTTGTTCTTGAATAAATATAGGTTGGTATTAGTAACACGTGTATCATGCACTTAATTATTACACTTATTTTAATGTTATATAAAAACTTATTCTTCATCCGTCATAACTTTAGAGATCGGTGTCCTTTCTCCCACAGGACAGGGATGGGATCCCAGTCCTTACTACTGTCGAGAACCTGTGTAGGGCAACGAAAAATTCTGTCTGTGGCCAAGTGGCAGCTAAAATCTGAGTAATTTTACGAGAGGGACTTTTTATTTTATACTTTTATACCACTTAGGTGGCAGACAAGCGCATGGCCCATCTGATGGAAAGTGGTTACCGTGGCCTATGAACGTGTGTAACACCAGAGAAGCCACACTCGCGCTGTCGACCCTGTAAGCACAGAGTTTCTGTGCCGTCAGTGTAGAGGACAAAGCAAAACAAGCCTTCAGTCATCCCACTCACAGCACAAATTATCCAGTGAGCCCTGGCTACCCTACTCACCGCTGGGAACATAACACGAAGTTATTATAACTGCGGTATTCTGTAGGGCGGAGGTACTACACCTGTCTAATCCCCCTAGAAAAAAAGAAACATGTCTATCAATATAGGTGTACGTGCTTGAACGCGAGGTTGACTTGAGCCCCGAAGACCTGCGCAAGAAAAATATATACTATGTTAACAGTGCCATCTATTATCAAACAAACCTTAGTTATTATAATTACAAATAAATCCTCACATAATAAATACCGTTGTACAGTGCCATCTTTTATCAAAGAACTGAACTAAATAAAATAATTCCATCAGTAAAAAATATTTAACAAGTCAATTTAATACATTTTTTATTTATAGCACTATAGTGCTAATTATTACCATATTTAGCACCAACCTACGACCTGCATGGCACTTTACGCGCGGCGACGCATGGCATAACATACACAGATCATAATGTATAAATATTCAATCGCAATATGCATAGACATGACATGACATGGCTTAGCAAGAACCCGTTATGCTTATTAAATTTTATTAAATGTTATAAAGCAATTTGTTCGAAATCGTTTGAACTGGGTGATTGTGACAATAAATACTATTTATGTGCAAATATGATGGTTAAAAATTATTGCGTTGCGAAACTTGATATCTTCTTCCACTGAAATTCTTTTATGTTTAGTACTACCAAATCTCTGTTCTTACAGGGTCGGCAGCACGGATGTGACTCCACTGGTGTTACACACATTCATATGTCATGGTAACCACTTTCCATCAAGTGGGCCGTGTGCTTGTCTGCCCTCAGTTGTATAAAAAAAAATATATTCCTTTCGAAGGTTGCCAACCATCCAAAATTTGCATTCTTCCTTCTCATAATTTTTTCGCATTCTATCCCCTTTTTTTGTGCCGGAATCACCTCGCATACACCCTCGCCACCCGGCGGTATGTTGGATTGCAAAGATTTCGGTGGGAGGTAAAGAAAGCGTCATACTAGTTATATTACTCGTGCATTGAAATATAAGTTGTGACAGCAAATAATATATTAGATATCATGTTATTAGCCGACAATAAAATAAACTTAAGTAATTAACGTTTACGCAGCCACTTATCGAAATAAACTATAAATTAGTAATTTGAAACGTTAATACTTATTCAACGTATAAAGGATATTATGGTTTTGAGTTCAAGCGAACTGTAAATTTTAAACGTAATCTTATAATAATTTATAATGTGACTAACAATTGGTCTTTCTCTCTTTTCAGTCGTTCTTCGGCCGCTCATACAACAACCTGAACTCCATCACAGAGTGCAAGAATAACGGCGAGTGCGTCATCAACAAAAAGAACAGAACAGCATGCAAAGCATGTCGACTCCGCAAGTGCCTCATGGTCGGCATGTCAAAGTCGGGCTCTAGATATGGCCGCCGTTCCAACTGGTTCAAAATTCACTGCCTCCTCCAAGAACAACAACAAGCCGCTCAATCTCAATCACCCCCAAGAGTACCAACTTCTCAGCATCATTTGGCTCCTCCATTTCCCCCACATCTCTTTCCTGGGCTCGCAAGACCCAGAACAAAAGAAGAACTCGCTCTTCTTGGGTTAGATGACTACAAACCACCGTGTTCTGCTTCCCCGGATTCTCATAAAAGCGGTTCTTCTCCAAAATTAGATGAGAAATCGAGACTCACACAATCCAGACCACCAGACAGACCGTTGACACCCCCTCGAGATGCATTCTGTCCGCTGCCACTAGCCAACCTCTCCTTGCCTCATTTCCCCCATTCACCCTTTTTACCACCCCCGCCATTTAGCCCATTCGCGGCAAATCATCCGTTGCTATTCCCACCTGGCTTTCACCCAATTTACTCGAGACATCTTCTCGATCATGCCGCATTAAGGCAAGCGGCCGAGAACAATAATGACGTCAGAATTGATGACCACAACGCAGATTCCTCAAAGCGTTTCTTCCTCGATGAGATTCTAAAGCAGCAGCGATCTGCGCAACCTACTCCTCAAGAGGATGTGATCTCTGAAACCGAATTTGTTCCAACTCCCCCAACAGAGAGGAGAACCTCAGAATCGCCGCTCCAAGAGAATCCTATGGATTTATCAGTTAAGTCTGACGGCAGATCAAGTTCCGCGCGGCGGAGGTCTGACGACAGTGAGGTAATAGTACCAGATCACGACGACGGTGACTCGGCCAGCGGAGCGGCGTCTGTAAGCGAAGAGGAGGATGTGTCATACTCACAAATAAAGAGGATCAAGCTGCACCCTCTGGACCTCACCACCAAAGTGTGACGTCACAGCGCGCGTCACTTAGTGCCGTTACTAGAGACTATAGTTATCGTCAGTGAATGAATCAAGGCCAGTAAAGAGGAATGTGATTTTTGTTTAAGCTCAAACAGTGCGCGGATGTTGTTTGAATTGTTATCGCTTGAAAGAGTCTATCCAAATACGTATATTAAGTAATGTTTAGTTAATACAATGTTATTGGTACTTAACGAGCCCGGTATATGGTTATGTACAAAACGATGTGTAAATAAATAAATTATTCATTGTATAGAGTAAGTTAGGTTACTATAGATAATGATTTATGTTTTTTTTGTCAATGGAAACAGCCGGGTGTTGATATTCCATATTGATGAAAAAGCTTATATATTTTTGTATAAAAATTTGAATATAATTTATTTCTAGGAGAATTTCGAAGTGTTGTTTGAAGTTGTAAAGTGTTTACTTCGGGTGCATCGTGAGACTGTTCATAAGTCTTCGAATGTCTAAGTTTTATTATTTAATCACAACTGTCTGTGCTTTTGTACGATTTTGTAGTTTTTGTTATATGTTTTGAAAAATAGTTTAAATGTAGGCTTCGAAATACAATTTCGATGTCCGTATTTCACTTTCATATTAAATAGAAATGGTAAGAGCGGAGGAGAGATACTCGACGGGACACAAACATTCCTAATTTTGCTCAATGCTGTTGATGTGTACTTTCTATAAACATTTTTCAGTTACTCAAAGTATTGAAATTATGACACAATCATACTCAAGCGAAACACGTTGACAAACGTGTTTTTTTGTAAATATAACTGTAGGTAGAGTGTTTTTTATTTCGTAAACAAAATGTTTGTAATGAATGCATTCCACGGAGACGTACAAAATAAAATATTCATGCACTCGATTATGACTTTTTATTAAACTTCTTTGTTAACCGACTGCAGCGAAGGCAATACAAGAGTAACTATCTTTTATTGGTTGCGCCGCAGTCGGGTCTGTTTGTCCTGTATGTATGTAAGTAAATAAATAGGTTTATCCCTATATTGCCTAGTATATTCTAAAATTCTGAATCGATTTAAAGGAGACCTGACCTTGTCATTACCAGTGGTGATAACGGGTTTGATTAACTCCTTACAATATTAGTTTGTATCTAAAGCTAATATTATAAGAGTAACAATGATAAATAACAGCCACAAACACAAAAGTCTTAAGAAAATGACCCTTAGAGACCTGTGAGGAATAACAAACAAATGGGACGCACGTTGCTGGATTCGCTGCCCTCCAAGACATTCATTCCCAATCATTTGCTCAACGTTCGATAAGAACAGATTGTAAAGCAAAAAGGAGAAAATTACAAAAAGATACTACTAAATCGAAGAAGCTAGCTTGTCCGTCAATGGGCAGGTGTACCCATTTGCAGATAAGGTTGACTGAAACCTCGAATATCTTAGAGTAAACCGCTCAACTTTAAATCTTTACCCACATTGTGCTCCTGAGTAGATTTTTTTTTTTGTAAATATATTTTTTTATATAACTTAGGTCACAGACAAGCACATAGCCCACCTGGTGGAAAGTGGCTACCGTAACCTATGAACGTGTGTAACACCAGTGGAGTCACATTCTTGCTGCCGACCCTTTAAGAACAGAGATTTTATGTGCCCTCAGTGCAGAACACAAAATCAGGACAAGCCTTTGATCTTCCCACTGACTGCACAAAAACTCTCCAGTGAGCTCTGGCTACCCTACTCACCGCCGGGAACACAACACGAGGTTACTATAGCCGTGGCATTCTGTAGGGTGGGAGGTACTTCCCCAGTCGGACTGCTCAATATGGACGGGAATACCGTCGTGTCCTACTGCCTTCTAGTGGTTCAATTTCGGTTCTTAGTTTTTAAAATGAGATCCTAAACAGAAAAGATATTAACAAACCTAATCGAGTAGGAGTACAGATACATTAGGCATGTGCTAAAGATACAAGCGTATAGCCAATTCATATTTACACGACTAAACAAAGAATGAAATAGTTGCTCAAATATTAACCAAAGAAAGTGTACATACACACATATAAACGCGCCTTTATCCTCGGAGGGTTAGGCAGAGGTGAATTAACACCCACATTTCACCAATCATTGTATTCGGTCCCACGTAATAGGGGGTGGGCCTATTGCCATCTTCCGGGCACTATTGTGGACTTAAACCATGCCATTTGAGGCTGAGTCTGGGCTGTATATATCTGTCTGATGTTATACAGCCCTATCCCTTAGTCGCCTTGTACAACACCGCATGGGAAGAGATGGGGTGGTCCAAATTCTACTCTGGCGGAACCACGCGGCTAGAAAGTGTAAGTATGAAACAAAAATTATGTACAAAACCGAAAATCCTAAACAAAAACTAATGAGATTATTGTTAAAAGACATTCCTGAAACCATAAATCCTTAGAATAGGCCTAGAGGGATTCAAAAAATTAAAAAAATAAAGTTTTCCGACTATTGCCTTTGATTTGAATTACCTTGGTTTATAGGGTCATGACTCAGTTTCAATTCATTTGAATTATATTTTGATAAGTATGCTACTTGAGACTTACTTTATAAGTTTTGAAATACCACGTTTTAAAAACGTAATTTTACCGAAATAGAACACAGTTGTTACTAATAACGAGGCGTGCTATATCAACAACAATCAATTCTTGAATTAATCAAAACATTTAAAACAAAAAAATCCATAAATATGAGGTTATTAACGACTCTCAACAGTAATTTTCGTTCGGAAACATCATTTCACTAAACTGTTAACGAGCCTTTGTTATAGGTATGTTGGTTTTAAAAAGACCACCCTATAGATAACAAGTTTGTTCTTGAAGAGAAAATTCTGGTTTAGCGCAAATAAGTCTCTTGTGTGTTCTTTCCTTTAAAATAACTGCTGTTGAGTAATTTGTGTGCTGTGGAAAACACTTTTCACTTTACGCAAAATAGTAAATATTTCTTTTATGCATGTAGTGTAGTGTTTTACTAACACTGTCCATTTATAGTTATGTGTAAAAAAGTGCCTAAGTGGAATTAAAACTGAAAGGTAATAAGGGTGGTGTACCCACTACTTTTTTTTACTTGCCATATATCCCTACTGATACCTCCACCACCGGAGCCGGTGGGAGAGTGTGACAGAGGGACTCGAACCGACTAAAACGCATGACGTCTATGAGTCGCTTTTTGTTGCCGAAGGTAAGATTGACAGGCATATGCACCTTGGCCGACCCAGGACCATCTCTCTCGATCTGGCCCTCTCCTCGGGTGTGGGGACCACAGAGTCTCCAACACGTCCCCGGAAACGGGAAGGCGCGCAAGACGTCTGCTTTTGCCAGGGTGATAGGCGGCTCCACCCGTCACCCGCAGGCCTGCGCACATAGGGGGCGGAGGTAATTCATCAACATCCGACACTCGAATTGCCTCAGTACGAGGGCAGCTTGGCTTGCGATTCTGGTGTACCTATTACTATTTCATCTGTATATATAAAGAGAGTGGAGTACTACAGTACTGAGTGAAAAAATTTGTACAAAAATCTTCCTAAGAAGACACCATACATCAGACCCTCATCCGTTGTAAAGCATCTCCACCGACTAGTACTGTAGGTGAGGTTAGCTTGGGCCTCAAGGATATGGGTAGGACACTGAGAACTCAAGCCACGCCTTCCTACAGACTACCTATAAATGGAATCTGTGCAATCTACTCACATATATGGTAGTTAGCAGGTATTAGAATTGTATTATACTTAAAGATGTAGGTAGATAAGCAACCAAGACGTCACAACCCAATAAGTCTCTGACTTCCATAACGTTAAATCAACGAATAAATTCCACCATTCACATGTCAATCGTTCACTCAAATGGTTAATACATTACTTCATTCATTCCTTCACACATTCATTCATCAAGTAAACACTTGCATTTTGTTTATACTCAAATCACAAATACATTTGGTCTAGATAGCGCTATGTAGGATGTTATTACCTCCAGCTAAGCTAAATTGCGCTTTGTGTAGGCTATTTTCTAACCTGGAAAAAAGTCTAGTGCTGCCCCTCGTGAGTACAAGTAAGCAATACTGTGGAATGACCTCCCTGCTGCGGTTTTCCCAAGCGCCTACAATATGGAGTTTTTCAAGAGGGGCATCAGAAGGTTTCTTCATGTTCGGCAGCGTGAGTGTAACACCCTTCACACCAACAATCAGGTAGGCCGTATGCTTGTCTGCCAACTAAGTGGTATAAAAAATATACTATAAGCCAATGCTTACATAAACATTGGGTTCCATGTGCATATTTCTTTTCAAGTTTGTTTTTTTAGGATAATGTATGGATTGCCCATGCTATATTATGTGTGAAAAAGTTAAGATAAGAATAGAAGAAGAAGATAAGATTCATTTATTTGTACTACTGCTTACAGAATCATTAGCTAAACCCCCTTTCTTTGCCGCACCACGAAGACCTGGAATTCATTAACAGCACACGTGTTTCCTTCTTCCTACAGTCCCGGGTGCTTTAACCGGGGCGTGAAAAAGCATCTGGTGAGGCCGCCAAGCTGAGTGCCACCATTGTAACATTACTTAGTGCCTGTAATCGTGACCCTCTTTCCTGAGACTTTGCCTTTAGCTAACCATCAGGCGAGGTGAAGTCAAGTCCAGTCCTATATAAAAAAAAACCTCCTCGCTTGTATGCCCGCCTGTCAGCCCGGTCCTCTTAGTGACACCGTTTCCCCCAACATTGCACACCACAAATAAATTATTAACTACTAAATCAAACCGAAGCCGTTAACCTTTTCACGCGGCGTTGTTTCAAGTATTTATTAGCTTGTGATTATTTTCTAAGCGTTAATTACACAAGAAAATGGCACCCATATATCAAATATATTTGAAAATTATGCTTAATAACTCACATGACAGTATCTGCATACGTTACCTATGATTATTTGTGAGTAAAAATAGTAAATTAGGGAAAATTGTGAATTTCATTGTTACGACAGACGTCGATATCTCGAAAACTAATAATCGAATCTTCAATAAATAAAAACGCATTGTTAGTGACGAGGTACTCTACCGAATGGCATAGAAAAATCTAGAATCGTCAACACAAAGTCACAAACTACCTACGAGTACCTACACTCTTTTGAATAAAAACAAACAATAGGTAAATTTCGAGAATGAACTTGAAGGTCAGCGACGGCGGTCAGAGAGTAACTTCAAAAGACAGTAGGTATTTAACGCTCGCGAATTTCCTAGATGATTCGTCCCTCTTAATTGAGAGGTATAAAAACACGCTCGTATAGCTACACGCTACACCATTCATTCTGTCTTTGAGATCGATAACGAACACAGCGAACTTAAGCGACCGAAGAAGATTCTACCTGCGACCTGAGCAACGACTGTGGACTACTGTGAACTACTGAGTGACTGGAACTGTTGAAGAGTACTGTGTGTACTAGTGATTTAATTGTCTAGTTTGTGGTGAACTAATAAATATCTTCGTTGAGTAAACGGCATTTAATTGTACCCCGTGCACGTAACATAATTATACTCGTTCGAAATCTTAAAAATTGTACTAAACTACTTAACTATATATTTCATAGCTTTCTTTCCACCATATTTCCCTCTCAACAAAATACATAATATATATATACGTGTGTGGTTCCCGGCAGAGTAGAATTTGGACCACCCCATCTCTTCCCATGCGTCGTCGTACAAGGCGACTAAGGACTAGGGCTGTTTTACATCAAACAGATATATACAGCCCAGACTCAGCCTCACATGAATGGCTCGAGTCGACAATAGTGCCCGGAAGACGGCAATAGGCTCACCCCCTATTACATGGGTCCGAATTTAATGATCAGTGAAATGTGAGTGTTAATTCACCTCTGCCTAACCCTCCGGGGATAAAGGCGTGATTATATGTATGTATGAAAACTCTCAAGTTTCAGTTCAGTTTCATCTCAGACAAGCATACACTTCTTATTACTTATATACGCTCTTATCTGCCCTGTTAACCGAGAAATATCTGCCCTTCTGCTGTCAATGATGAGATTGTCAGGCTGAAAACCACCACTAAGCATTATTGGGATCTATAACAATGATATATATATCATAACCGCGGTAGCCTAGTGGTTTGGGTAATGGACTGCTGAGACGAGGTCTCGGGTTCGATCCCAGGTTTCATCATGGCACACACCAATGACTTTTCGATGCTTTTCGAAGTTATGTGTGTATTTATCGCAGGTTTATAAGTGCCCGGTTAATGGCAATAGGCTCGCCACCTATTACATTGGGACCTAAACATAAACTGGCGAAATGTGGGTGCTGCTAGCACCTCTGCCTACCCCTTCGGGGATATAGGCGTGAGTTTATGTATGTATGTATGTATGTATAACAATGATAACATCATTACTGGTACTTCACCTCGAGCTTACTTTAGACGTGACGTCAAAAAAAAAGTACGTATTTACAATAAAAACAATTGGGTATTTGACTGACTAGTCAAATTATTTACTTTTTACTAAACATCAAAACGGTAAGTTAGAAGGAAACTTGTGTGAAATAATTTATTGTGACGTCATAATATTCAATATTCAAATCATTAACTATTATAGATTGGGTAGATGATTAAAAATAAATAAAAATTATAAAATAGGAACTTACACAACTTTTACCGCTCTTTTACCATTCTTAATTTAATAAGTTCAGTTAAATAATTTATTTTAACTATCGGAAAATACCCAATTGTTGTCAAAATTGCCTCCTTTTTCCTTTCTTATTCCCTTTTATGGTGACAATGTGTGAGCGATATCTCTGGCGTGACGTACATTAACCCCGAGTAAGTCATGTGTTGGTTTGCAACTGTAGTATGTTTACAACAAACCTAAATAGGTTGAAAACAAAGCACTAAAAAAATCCAACACACCATTTCACAGTTACTTTAATACACAAAAATAAGTTAATACTCTATAAATTTCAGATTATTGACCAAAGGCTGTACATTGGCCTGTTTATCCCGCGTAAGAAGACGAAAGTACCTACAGGGTGATCTATGTGTGTTGTCTCCATATATCAGTGTCCCGCTGCGCGAGCGCACCGTGACCACTCATTATTTTTAAAACATAGCCTTTATACGGTGATATTGTTGCAAAAAGTTAGTATATATTGGTGTAAAAAGGCTCACGACGGATAATGGCCGCCAGTTGTACAAGATTCCTTTGCACTTTAACCATTAATAAGATTTTGAAATCGTTTTTATGTTTTGCGTATATTTCATTCATAAAGATTTTCTCGAGCTGTCTTATATATTCATTAATGTAACAATTTAAAGTTGCAGCTGTTCAATTAGGTAGTAACACTTCATCAGTAATAATATCAGGGTGTATATTTCAACCTCACCTGGTCTGCAAGCAAGGTACATCTGCAACTATGTAGGACCAAATCATAGACAGCGGACAGCGTATTCTCAGCTGTATGTAAGATTTAGATGCAGCTGAAATTTGTACTCGAATGAGAAGAGAGACTCAAATCTATATAACTATATTTTTTTAGGACTATGTCTATGAGTAATCTATATACACGTGTTCTGAAAACCAGGATATTACAGCTCTCGCACATAAGTACAGTGTAATGAAATTACCGAGGAGGGCCAGATCAAGAGAGATGGCCGTAAGTCGGATATGCTTATCAACCTCACCTTCGATAACCAACAACGACCCACAGGCGCCGTGCGTTTTAGTTGGTTCGAGTCCGATATAACCTCTCCCACCAGCTTTGATAGGAGGGGTATCCGTGAGGATTTTTCGTACGTAAAAAGTATTACGAAATTTTAAAGCAATTAGAATTCTAACAGTTGATCAGAATATTCCCCCTGTAAGGGACTGGTCGCGGGCTTAAATCTTGGATGTTCACTGTTTCTGTACTGTCCAATTACCGCACATGTTAACGCGTCAGCAGATTTGATTGCCTTATTGTAATATTAATATAAAATCAGTCGCAAACAAATCGCGCTGTAAAATTCGTGTATTTAACAAGCAATAAATATTTTACAATCATCAAGGATTTATCATTTATCGATTACATCAAGATCTATCAAGCAGGTTGTACGGCAACATCAAGGCAAGCCCGTCACACAATAGCACACAAAACTCTTAAATAGTACAGTATCTTCATATCAGCGTTAATTTCAGTCGCATCCGAAGCTTTCTCTTCGCACCATAAAAGGGACTAACTGCGGATTTGGCTAAACTTCAATATTTTCCATGAAGCGACTGCCATCTGACCCAAAAGCGATACCGAAGCATTACAGCTAGGCCAATTGTTGGACTTTATAGGGCTCCAACTACCCATAATGACTGCCATAGATGGCATGGCAACAGGGACCAACGGCTTAACGTGCTCTCCGAGACACGATCAGACCAATGTCAATAACAATATTCATGCAAACAAATATTTGCACTGAGCGGGGATCGAACCCGCGCCTCCTGCGTAGAGACGACCTCCGTGGCGTAGCGGTAGAGCATTCGACTGCTATGCAGGGGGCGCGCGTTCGATTCCCGCTATATGCTGCTCCCGGTGTTTGTATGTATAATATGTATATATTTACAAAAAGAAAAAGTATCTAAGTATGTTTATCCGCATTCTAGATCCCATAACACAAGCTAGTTAAGCTATGCTTACCATGGGTCTAGATAGCGTTGTGTAGAATGTCGTGGAATATTTATTTATTATTTATTATTATTATTATTATTATTATTATTATACGTGGTAAATTTTCTTTTATAAACACTTCTATATATTATTACAACTTGCACTCTACGTAATATTTAGAAGTGTACTGATATAAATAGGCAAAGTCTATTAATTTGACGTTGTCTCTCTGGATTTACTGAACCGATTTTGAAAATTCTTTAACCAATAGAAAGGCACATTATATGTGAATATTATAGAATATATATCATCACGCTATCAGAGAGAGTTAGCAGCGTGAAAGAGATCAGAAGTCCACGCGAGTGGAGCCGCAAGCAAAGGCTAGCAACAAATAATCATATAGCCACTTGCGGTAATGTCGCCGCGATATAGTACCTAGTTATTAACACTGATCGTAACACTAAAGAGGATTTGAACCCACGACCTTCGCACTGCGAGCACGTCCACCGATAAAAGTATAACTCCACTGTAATATCAGAACACCCATAAAATTAATAGTAGCGGTAATTTTATGTCACCCTTAAGTACCGTAGGTTTCTTCACTCATGTAGTCTCGTGGCTTGGTGGTAACTGCATAGTTTTTTTTCTTTTTACGTGCGAAATATCCTCCCTGTCGGCGCCGGTGGGAGAAGTTCTGTCGGACTCGATCAGACTAAAACGCACGGCGCCTGTGGGTCATTGTTGGTTGCCGAAAGTGAGCTTGTCGCACCACGGCTGACCCAGGGCCATCTATCTGGATCTCGCCCTCTTCGAGTGTTTGGACCACAGGGTCCCCATGGTAACCGCATAGTAAGGTTAAGCAATACTAGGCAGGTCAGTCTTAGAATGGGTAACCATTGTTAACACAGGTAGACACCTCCGTGACCTGGAGAGCACGTTGCCCATACTGACCATTGTCAACGCAGTGAAATTACTTTTGAAACTGTGTCAGTTTGCACATACATTCTGCAATCTTCTTTCCTTCTTCTTTCCTCTTCTTTCCTTCCCCTCCCCACTCTTCAGAGCACGCCACTGCCACTGCAGGACACTCTCAATATCCTAGGTATGGATGTTCGCTGCAACCTGAATAACAAAAACTACATCGAAAGCATCATCAAAACAGCCTCACGAAAACTCGGAGTCCTGAACAGAGTGAGACGATTTTTCACGCTGGAGCAGCGGTGTCTTCTATACAAGACACAAATTCGCTCCTGTGTGGAGTACTGCTCGCATCTCTGGGATGGTTCAGCAAAGTACTTACTAGATGCTCTCGACAGGTTGCAGCGACGTGCGGTCCGCATCATTGGGAATCCCGAGATCACGAACACCCTAGAACCTTTACAGCTGCGTAGAGATGTTGCGTCCATGGCTGTATTTTACCGTCTGTACCATGGGGAGTGTTCTGATGAGCTCTTCCAATTAGTCTCACCCTCCCCTTTCCTACACAGGACAACGCGTGCAGGTCTTAGATGTCATCCGCACACGGTGCAAAACATCCGATCAAGAACCAAGCGGTTCGGAGACTCTTTCCTCTGTCGCACCATTAAGGCCTGGAATTCATTACCAGCTCACGTGTTTCCTTCTTCCTACAGTCCCGGGTCCTTTAAGCGGGGCGTGAAAAAGCATATGATGAGGCCGTCAAGCTGAGTGTCACCATTGTCACACGGTATGTGTAAGTAATGGTGACCCTCTTTTCTGGGACTTTGCCTTCAGCTTACCATCAGGCAAGGCGAAGTCCAATTGACGTGTCCTATATTAAAAAAAAAATGTATAAATATTAATAATTCGGCAGTATGAAAATTTCTAAATGAATATCAAATTATTGTTTAGTATTTTGTACCTAATTTATCTATTAGAATTGCATGCCTATTATTGTGAAATACTGCCAAACTATATACCTACTGGATGTAACACCATATAATCCTATTTGCAAAGAATATATAATTGAAGAAAATTTTAAAGCATTTATTATGCCGCGATCTTTCCCTTACAGTGTTCGGAGCGTTCCCCTTGTAAGGGGGAAAATCCCGCGTTCGAATCCCGCCTGAACCGATTCCATTTTTTCTATATCTTAATCGATAAAAATAAATAAATTTGGAAATTTGAAAATATGAAATTTGATAGATAGATAGATAGATAGATAGATAGATAGATAATTCTTTATTGTACACCAACAGATTTACAGTAGGACAAGTAGGTAGCGTGTATACAGTTCAATGTACAATGGGCATTTGATACATTAACATGTCTGATTAGTTGACTACCTCGTCAAGTTTACATTAATAGCAACAATGAAAGTATCTCAAACATTCAGAAAATACATAATGAAAAACGTGCTTGATATTTTTTGCGGCAAATTGCTTTCTTAGAATAACATCTATATGGATGAACTTAAAAAGCAAAACTAAAAATTTCACCACAATCATTAGAACCACTTCGGAATAGGGTCATCCAACAGTTAATATACTTTCATGAAAAAAATCTTGTTGTAATTAGTAGTGTTTTTCATGGGCTATTCAGTAATCATCTTGGGACGTAGAAAATTGGGCATTGGTGCATAATTGTAGCCTTGTTTTAAAGGAGCAATACCTATATATGCACATGACCAAGTTTGGTAGTTCATTAATTTTAAGTTAAGTCAGGACGCATATATGCCAGATCTCACACACAGAGAACATCAGACAGATATATACAGCCCAGACTCAGCCTCAGATGCATGGCTTGAGTCAACAATGGTACCCGGAAGACGGCAATAGCCTCACCCCCCTATTACGTGGCATCGATTGATGTCAATTATTGGTGTTAATTAACGTTTGCCTAACCCTCCAGGATAAAGTCGTGATTATATGTATCTATGCAAGTATGTAAGTCAGGACTACACTTCCATAGACAAAAAAATCGTTTAAACGAAAATTGATTGCATATAATGATGTGACATTTGTATGTTTTGTTGTATGTGCTGTTTTGACTAAATTGAATTATATGTATTATTTTAGATGCTTCATCTAACATTCCAATTGTAATGCGTAAGTTCTTACTTGTGTATCAAACTTTATAAATTTCAATTTCCTATCCATGAAATTCAAAAACTCATAAAACAATATTGAAAACTTAGGACTGTATTTACTTTTAATTCCGGAAAAGCCGATGACCCCTCCCGGAGCGGAGCGGAGCGAAGCGGAGGAGGTGAGAACCAGTAACTAATATCATTAAAAAATATTGAGGGACGGTTGCTGGTTCGCGGCGGGATGCGGAGATGGTTCCATAATGGATCCTCAGCTCCGCATCCTGCAGGCGAACGTGGGCCACGGTGCCGATGCTCAGGGTCTTCTGCTCCAGAGCATGGCACAGTGGTCCATACACGTCGCCGCTGTCGCCGATCCGTACACTCACCGGCCCCTTGGGCCTGCCTGGGTGGTCGACCTGGGCGGGTCGGCGGCACTGGTGTACAACGCCGCTATGGGTGCCCCCCCCCCTGTTGTCGTGGCAAGGGAGCATGGCATCGTAGCGGCGCGTGTGGGGGAGATTGCGGTCGTGGCCGTCTATTTCACGCCGAGCCTACACCGACGCATAGGGGAGTACCGGCAGTCGCTGGAGCGACTGACCGACGTCGTCAACGCCTGTCATCCTCATCCGGTTCTTGTGCTCGGGGACTTCAACGCCTGGTCAGTGACCTGGGGGTCCCGGCACACGAACCCACGAGGTAGGGCTCTGGAGAGCTGGGCCGCTAATCACGGTCTAGTTCTCCAGAATCGCGGGGCCGAAGCCACGTTCGTGACCGCGGAGCGCAGTTCGATTATCGACCTATCGTTCGCAGGCGCTTCGCTGTCGCACCGTGTGCGGGACTGGCGTGTTGTTGTGGGGGTGGAGACACTGGCGGATCACCGATACGTTCGGTTTGAGGTCTCCCCCCCCGCGGGTGATGCGCTGGTCATACCGGCCCCACGCGAGCCACGCTGGGTGCTTGGGAGACTGAATCGGGAGGTCCTCCTGGAGGCCGCCATCGTACAGGCCTGGGCCATTGCGCCGGACAGGCCTGTCGATATCGACGATGAGGCGGTGTGGTTCCGGGAGGCCATGACTCGTGTCTGCGATGCGGGTATGCCTAGGGCACCACCCTATAGTCCGAGGCGTCGGGTCTACTGGTGGTCTGCGGAGATCGCGAGGCTACGGCAAGCCTGCGTGATCGCGCACCGCCGGTGGACCAGACTCCGTAGGAGGCGTAGCCGAACCGCAGATACGGAGCCCCGAGTGGCGGAGCTTCATGTGGGATACAGGGAGGCCAGAGATGCCCTCCGAGCGGAGATTAAGCGGGCGAAAGCCGCGGCTTATAAGGAGCTAATGGAGACGCTGGAGCGGGACCCATGGGGGCGGCCTTACCTTATGGTAAGAGGAAAGCTGCGCCCCCGGGCCCCGCCGTTGACCCGGGTTCTCCAGCCAGCTCTGCTCGGTGGAGTGGTCGAGTCCCTGTTCCCGGCGCGAGCGGAACACGTTCCGCCGCAGATGACTCCGCCACCTCGGTCGCCTGTGGCGCCCAGTGTGGTAGTTGACGACGAAGTCCCCGAGGTCACTTGGGTAGAACTGGAGCTGGCGGTGCGAAGGCTTAGAGCCAAGAAGAGCACCGCCCCGGGACCCGACGGCATTCCAGGCCGCGCGTGGGTCCTAGCTCTGGGAGAAGACGGTCTCGAACCCCGGCTGAGAGGGTTCCTCAGCGCATGCTTGGAGCGGGGCCAGTTTCCGAAGATGTGGAAGACGGGGAAACTGGTCCTCATCCGAAAGGAGGGTCGCCCGGCGGACGAACCGTCCGGCTACCGGCCCATTGTGTTGCTCGACGAGGTGGGCAAGCTCTTTGAAAGAGTTATTGCGAAGCGCCTCGTCGAGCACCTCTCTGGTAGGGGGCCGGACCTGGCGGATGCCCAATATGGCTTCCGCCGGTGGCGGTCCACCGTGGATGCCATCATGCGCGTGAGGACTTTGGCGGAGGAGGCAGTTGCCCGGGGTGAGGTGACGTTGGCGGTGTCCTTGGACATCTCCAACGCGTTCAACACCTTGCCCTGGAGTTGCATCAGGGAGGCACTCGTGTACCACGGTGTGCCTCTCTACCTCCGCCGCATAGTCGGGGCGTACCTGACGGAGAGAGCCGTCATCTACCCAAGTGCGACCGGCGTCGGTCGGCGTGAGATGTCGTGCGGTGTTCCACAGGGATCGGTTCTCGGGCCGCTACTGTGGAACATTGGATACGACTGGGTGCTTCGCGGTGAGCTTGCGGACGGCGCCGCCGTCACGTGCTATGCGGACGACACGCTAGTGACGGCGAGCGGAGCTACACACCGCGAAGCGATCCTGAGGGCCACGACCGCGGTTGCTCAAGTCGTGGAACGGATCCGGCGGCTGGGCCTTGAGGTGGCTTTGCATAAATCCGAGGCCATGTTCTTTCATGGACCTCGGCGCACGCCACCACCTGGTTCTAGTCTCACAGTGGGAGGCACTCTCATCGGCATCAAGCCCCAGATGAAATATCTGGGGCTCGTGCTCGACGGCCGGTGGGACTTCGGGAAGCACTTCCGAAGTCTGGGCCCCAAATTGGCGGGCACAGCCAACGCTCTGGCGCGGCTACTGCCCAACCTGAGGGGCCCGGATGACTCCTGCAGGAGACTCTACGCGGGTGTCGTGCGGTCCATGGCCCTGTACGGGTGTCCCGTGTGGGCGGACACCCTGAGTGATCGGCACATGCTTCTGCTGCAGCGTCCGCAGCGGAAGTTGGCGTGCCGCATCATTAGGGGGTACCGCACGATATCATTCAACGCGGCGAGTCTCCTCGCCGGATCGCCACCATGGATCCTGGAAGCGAGATGCCTTTCGGCGCTATACAGGTTCCGAAGGGCGGCGCGGGAGCGGGGTCACGATCCCGAGCCCGAAGAAATTCGGGCCGTGAGATCCCGGCTCCACAGGGAAATGGTGGTAGAATGGGAGAGACGACTTGGGCAACCAAGCGCAGGGCACGCCGTAGTAACGGCGGTAAGACCCATCATGGGGGAGTGGCTAGAGAGGCCACACGGCAGCCTCTCGTACCGTCTGACGCAGATGATCACCGAGCACGGATGCTTCGGAAAGTATCTGCGTCGGATGCAGAAAGAGCCAACGTCCGAGTGCCATCACTGCGACGCGAGCGAGGACTCAGGTCCGCACACGCTCACCGAGTGTCCGGCGTGGGAGACGCCGAGGCGGGAGCTTGTGGCGGCCCTGGGAGTGAGGGTTCTCACGCTCTCCACCTTGCTCGCGGCGATGGTTCGCTGCGCGGATGCGTGGGCGGCCGGCGCCTCCTTCTGCGAGCAAGTAATGCTCGTGAAGGAGGAGGCGGGGCGGGAGCGGCAGCGGGAGCGACGAAGGATCGCTAGACAAGCTGCCCGCGCACGAAGGCAACTCGGGCGTCGGAGGTCGATGAACGACCCCCGCCCCCCATGAGCGCCGGCCTGGGGGTGACAGGTGAAGCCGCCTGTCACCCTTGCAGAAGCAGGCCGCGGCGGCGGCGCGCGTGGCGCGTCTCCCCGTTTCCGGGGACGAGTTGGGGACTCTGTAGTCCCCACACCCGAGAAGAGGGCCAGATCGTGAGAGATGGCCCTGGGTCGGCCGGGGTGCGAGGGATATGCCTGTCAACCTCACCTTCGGCAACCGAAACGACCCACAGGCGGCGTGCGTTTTAGTCGGTTCGAGTCCGACATAACCTCCTCCACCGGCTCCGGTGGGGAGGTATCCGTGGGGATTTTGCGCACGTAAAAAAAAAAAGAAAAAAAAAGGGACGGTTGCTGGTTAAGGCTAGCCTTCTAATTATGTATTCAAGTATACAAAATGACCTATAACACGGCGGTTATTGTGAGTCGACTTTACTACTGTTACACAAGTGGTTTCCTCTTGCGTTAGGTATAACTTGCATGCGGATATAGTCTGCTAGATGAGCCAATGGCTGCAGTGATTTATGGATTTTTATTGCGTGTTTTGACGTCAAATTGTTTTCGATGCGTATGCGCTGGATATAGTAAGGAGTCTTGCAGTAAAACGATTTTATACCGTCATCTCTCTTAATAATATTAAAATATATTTTATAAACTGGCTTCTGCCTTCGATTTTGTCTGTGTGGACTCGAAGATCGGGTTATTTTTATTATATATATAAAGAAATTAGATTTCTTTAAGTTATTTGTTTGTGAGTAAAACAGTTCAGGTTTACACTTTGTTATGAATAGACGGCGCCACTGACATTAGAATTGTCATGGTCATGTCATGTCGATAGTGCTAAATAAAAGTAAATAATTGTAATTCAGTGAAAAAGGAATCGACAAGCTAATTAATAAACTTTAAATGTCGTTTCTTTGTTATTTCAGGTAGGATCGTGTATTGGTATTCTATTGTATTCGTTGTTAAAAGTGTAAACTTGTATTAAATAAAAAACTTTGTTATTTCAGAGCAACACAACACGTTTATTAATTCAAAGATTCCTAGATATTCTGACGAATTGTCTTATAAAACGACATTTCTAGTTATTAACGAAGGAAAATGGAAAAATTAAGATTTACTTTCGCGATATTAGCCGCAAGTGATGGTAAAACTAATTTGATTTGCATAACCTCAATTGAGACACCCGATGGACATGTGTACGACGTACCTGATGAACAAAAAAATGCAAACAAACATACAGGCATAACTAGTTTAGAAGTCTATGCAAAAATTAAGAACTCGCTAAAAAAGAGACATCAGACACGAAAAATATGGATCCCATTGACAGATCAATTACGGAAAATTTACTTAGATGCCGGCGAAAATGTGCAGTTTGGTGATCAGTATCTGGATGAAATTTTAGAAAATACCAAATCCTCCAAGGAGAATAACAAATCTGAATCAGAACATAAAATTTTTGTAAAAATTGCAGACAAGTTTTTATTAGAGAAGTTCTCAGGAAAAACATCAAATGTGAATCAATGGATCGAAGAATTTGAAACTGAATGTGAAAGATTCGAGATACTACAGGATGAAAGTAAGATTGAGATTTTAAAACACCTTCTTGAGAAACAATGTTTAGACTGGTACAAGAGTATGTTAATAAAGTTTACCGCTAAGTCAGAATGGAATATGTGGAAAGATAATTTTTGTGAAACATACGGTAATAAAGGATGGTCTCAGGTAAAATATGCATATACATTCAGATATCAAACAGGTTCCTTATTAGAATATGCCACAAAGAAAGAACGCCTATTATTGGAGGTAAACAAAGATATTGACACTCAAACAATGATAAATCTTATTGTGATGGGTTTACCGGATTATGTCATTGACAAAATTGATAGGGCATTAGTATCATCAACTACAAAACTTTACAATGAAATTGGCAAACAAGAGTATGCAGTTACTAAAAAGAATTTTATCTTTAAGAAGAATATGCCTGACAATAAATCCAAATTTCAAAAAGAGATGTCATGTAAAATATGTGAAAAATTAAACAAAGGAGTCCGTTACCACCCAGAGGAAAAATGTTGGTTTAAACAAACGGATGAATATGAAAACAGAAAAAAACATATCAAAAATGTAAACAATACTGTGTTGGATATTGAATTAAATGATGATGAACAAAAAAACGAGTAATTACACCATTAATTAAAGTCAAACTAACGTTAAATGAGCTGGTTGAAATATTTGGTATATATGATTCAGGTTCTAATGTCTCACTGATAAATTCCAAATTGTTAAATATAAAGAAAAAAAATAAAAGTGATTTAAAAAATGCAAATTTAGTAACAATTAATGGTGTAAAAAGGACACAAGGTTTGACAACAATTAAGATAAAAATTTTTAATATAGAAAAAAGTGTTGATGTTTACATAGTGGATGGAAACGAGTTCCAATATGATTTTCTAATTGGACTTGACATCATAAAAGAATTTTATTTGGTTCAAGACCAGCACTTAAATATTACTCAGAAACGAGAAGAAACATCCACAGATAAAGGTCAGAGTCACAGGAATAGTTCTAAAGAAAAGGAAAATAAAAATGAGATTTCCATAAATTTCAACGAACATGTAAAGGAAGAAGATTTTAAAATAAATATGAATAATTTAAACACTCAACAAAAAACAAAAATAAATAAATTGATTGATGAGTATAAATCATGCTTTGCGAAGGATAAATACGATGTTGGGAAGGTACAAGACTACGAAGCTCGGATTGATTTGCTAGTTGATAGATATTGTAGCAAGAGGCCTTACAGATGCTCTATACAGGAAAAAAAAGAAATAGAAGAACAAGTGGGAAAATTACTCCAAAGAAACTTAATAGAAGAATCATACAGTCCTTTTGCAGCACCCGTTACCCTTGCTTTCAAAAAAGAAGATCAAAAGAAGACAAGGTTGTGTATTGATTTTAGAGAACTAAACAAGTTAGTATTGCCACAAGCACAACCATTTCCATTAATCGAAGATCTGGTGATGAAGACGCGAAACTGCAATTATTTCTCAACATTAGATATAAACTCAGCGTTTTGGTCTATTCCACTACGGGTCGAAGACAGAAAAAAAACAGGATTCGTTACCCAGGAAGGACATTTCCAATGGACCTGTCTACCATTCGGTTTGAAGACAGCTCCAGCAATTTTTCAAAGAATATTAAGTAATGTACTAAGAAAACATAAATTAACTGAATTCACAGTAAATTACATTGATGATATTCTAGTATTCTCTAAAACTTATGATGAACACATTAACCACTTGAAACAATTGCTGGAAGCAGTAAAGAATGAAGGATTCAGACTAAAGTTTACAAAATGTACGTTTGGTGCAAATTCTGTTAAATACCTTGGTCATATAATAGAAAATAATACAGTTCGACCACTGAGAGATAATTTAATTTCTATACAGGAGTTTCCAATACCAACATCGCAGAAAAACATCAGACAATTTTTAGGAAAAGTAAATTTCTATCATGAATATATACCAAAATGTACAATAATTTTAAAACCACTACATAATTTACTAAAAAAAAAACAAAAGTTTATTTGGTCAACAGATTGTCAAAATTCATTTGAGAAAATAAAAGAACTATTATGTTCACAACCAATCTTAGAAATATATGATCCAGACTTACCAATAAATATATATACAGATGCATCACTGGAAGGCATTGGAGCAATATTAAAGCAAATACAACCAAATGGAAAAGAAAAACCGGTTGCATATTTCTCAAAAAAATTAAACGAGGCACAGAAGAAGAAGAAAGCTATTTATTTAGAATGCTTGGCCATTAAGGAAGCTGTTAAATATTGGCAGTACTGGCTGATAGGAAAATCTTTCACTGTGTACTCAGACCATAAACCATTGGAAAATATGAATATTAAATCAAGAATAGATGAAGAATTAGGAGAATTCACGTATTACCTTTCTCAATATAACTTCAAGATAAAATATGCACCTGGGAAGGACAATTTGGAAGCGGACTGTTTAAGCAGGAACCCGGTACTAGAAGCAACAGACGATGTGGATGAACAATTAAGAATAGTTAATTTAATACAATTACAGGATGTTGTCACGGATCAAGAAAAAAATGAAAACATACAAAGTAATAAGAATAAATTAATATACAGACACAACGTTTATTATAAAATAATTAATAAACGAGAGAAAATTATATTATCAGAAGAATTCAGTATCAGACTTATAGAACAAATACATAATAAAATGTGTCATATAGGTGTAAAGCAGATGCAAAAGATGATTGGAAAAAAATATACAGCAAAAAACTTAACAAAAAATATAAATGATTTTTGCAAGAAATGTGAAGTATGTATAAAGAATAAAACAAGAGGACAAGGGAAATATGGTCTAATGTCACATTTAGGTCCTGCATCAAAACCTTTCGAGATTGTCTCAATAGACACAATTGGAGGCTTCGGCGGCACACGGTCAACGAAAAGATATCTGCATCTGCTAGTGGATCATTACACTCGATATGCATATATACTTACCTCAAAAACTCAAAGTGCAAAAGACTTTATAAAACTTATCAATAACATAAACAATCATAATGAAATTGGCATGATTCTGAGTGACCAATATCCGGGAATAAACTCAAAGGAATTTAAATCATTTTTGAATGAAAAATCCATTCCATTGGTCTTCACCGCAGTAAACTCACCATTTTCCAATGGATTGAATGAGAGGTTGAATCAGACACTGGTGAATAAGATCCGATGTAAAATAAATGAAGGTAATAATAAAACAGCATGGACTACAATAGCCCACACCTGTGTAGATAAGTATAATGATACTGTGCATACAGTTACTGGTTTCACTCCAAGATACCTTCTAGAGGGCACAGAGGTTTCATTCCTGCCAGAAGAGCTAAAGCAATCTAAAACCGCGGATGACTGGATGATAGCTAAAAAAATAGCATTTGAAAACTCTATCAGGTCACATAATTATAATAAAAAAATAATAGATAAGAATAGAATTCAGTATAATTTCAATACAGGAGATATGGTATATGTTGAGAATGGTCATAAGTTGAATAGAAGAAAATTGGATGAGCTGAGGATCGGTCCTTATAGAATAGAAGAGAAAATATCGGAGACTATATACAGAATAAATACGGGCCATAAGAAATTAGAATCCAACTTATTTCATATCACGAAGCTCATTCCGGTTTCTATGTGAGTGAAGTTGTGTTATGGCGAAAATTTTCGGGAAAATTTTCTACCCTGTGGGGGAAGATATAAAGAAATTAGATTTCTTTAAGTTATTTGTTTGTGAGTAAAACAGTTCAGGTTTACACTTTGTTATGAATAGACGGCGCCACTGACATTAGAATTGTCATGGTCATGTCATGTCGATAGTGCTAAATAAAAGTAAATAATTGTAATTCAGTGAAAAAGGAATCGACAAGCTAATTAATAAACTTTAAATGTCGTTTCTTTGTTATTTCAGGTAGGATCGTGTATTGGTATTCTATTGTATTCGTTGTTAAAAGTGTAAACTTGTATTAAATAAAAAACTTTGTTATTTCAGAGCAACACAACACGTTTATTAATTCAAAGATTCCTAGATATTCTGACGAATTGTCTTATATATATATATAAGACACGGTAACTTCACCTCGCCTGATGGTAAGCTGAACGCAAAGTCTGAGATAAGAGAGCCACTATTTAAACTGAATGCAAGGTAGAAAAATGACACGTCAAGTCATTCATCATCTTAGCGTTGAGTCTTAAGCGTTTTCACTTCGAAGCTCAAGATCCGCTTTCCGGCTTTTAATGTTACACATAATCTTTCGCATGTCTGTCAGTGAGGCAATTGTCACGTATGTCATTCTACAAGGTTAAACCACCACTAAATCAAAACAAAATTAGACTCCAAAAAGGCTATCTAATAATAGTAGATTCTAATGATTATAGAACCTTCCTACGTTTGGAAATCGGTTCATAAAGTATGTTTTAGTTTGTGTGTCTGTGGTTAGAATCTTTTTTAATTCAATTCATAAGTCGACTACAAATGGCACAATGTCACCTTAATATAAAATAAATAATATGTCAAGACAAATCGAATAAGCCATCCCTGATGCAAAAGTGTCCATCACACTTGCCGCATTCCCACGCTTGATTGCAAAGGCCAGCCTCTGAAGCGAGAGTCCCCAGTAATCACTACAAGCTTCTGTCCAAACGCCCTTACACGGCTTTTGGCCTCATTGCCTGAGCTCCCCATGGCCTCTACCGCTTCTGGTACGAAATGGTACAGCGGCTCCAAATCATCGTACTTGAGTCTCTTCCCAGAGCTAGCCTCGTCTGCGGCGGGAAGTTGGCGGTATGTCTAAGGTGCCTGGCGGCTACAGCGCTAACTCAAGTTTATATTAAGCAATATTTATTATTTATCATCAAAATCTCTGCGGTAGTCTAGTTGTATGGGTAATGGACTGCTGAGATGAGGTCTCGGGTTCGATCCCAGGTTTTACCATGGCACACACCAATGACTTTTCGATGCTTCTCGAAGTTATTTATGTATTTATCGCAAGTTTATAAGTGCCCGGTTAATGGCAATAGGCTCGCCACCTGTTACATTGGGACCTAAACATAAACTGGCGAAATGTGGGTCCTAGCACCTCTGCCTACCCTTTCGGGGATATAGGCGTGAGTTTATGTATGTATGTATGTATGTATCTCTGCGTTAGTACCGGTCGCAACAAGGACATCACCTCGAGACCGGGGTCCACTTATCACACGGTCTTCTTAGGCCCGTATTCTAGAACAACACTCAGACTTGAATCTCTATCTATCTGTCTGTGGACAGTTTGTATAAACAATTTGTCAATGATTTTGTCATTGTGATTTACGATAGGTAGTTCTGTATGGGATTTAGAGTTATTCTGAAAGGCACATTGACATGGCACATCCAGTGTCTGTAGGGCGGTGCGCGGAGATGTGCCTGTGCTCATGTCTGCGGGTCAAGGCTCGCCCGCTCACATGCGACTGTATTAACTATTAAACGCAACTGCGCTATAACTCTTACATTTCAAACGCTAGCTTATGAAAATCTATAATATTTAATTTTAAATGCCTTGTGTGTTGTAGTTGCGTTCCTTGGTCTGCATAACTTCTATGAACATAACATAAAATAAGCTATTTTCCTAGAGTTAAAATAAATTGTTTAAGTAAACTTCTTAGATAAAGAATTATATTGAAAGAACAGTAGGTAATGTTTTTACCTGCCCCTACCTACCAAAAATAATAATATTTTTGAGAATAACTTTAGATTTGTTTTAAGGAAGCTTTCAAAAAGCGAGTGCAAACCCGAGAGGAAGTCAACTTCGTTTGTTTTTTTTATACCACTTAGGTGGCAGATAAGCACACGGCCCACCTGATGGGAAGTGGTTATCGTGGCCTAAAGATGTGTGGGGGTAAATAAGTGTACGGCTTGCATATACAGTGGACTCGGGCCCTGAATATCTTGGTGGAGCAATAGTTACAACCACCGACCTCAAGTTATAGTGCAGCTTATATATGTTTTAAGAGTTATTATCAGAGGCTTTATTACCCTTCTTCCTTATCTGAGTTTGTGGAAGAAATTAACTGAAAGTGGGAAATAACAGTTGTGACGACGCTTTCAGAGACTCGGACGTTTTCCATGAGGCGCCACTTCAATAATAAAATAAAATAAGTGATTAGGAGCCATGTTTTTTTTATACCACTTAGTTGGCAGACAAGCACACGGCCCTCCTGATGGGAAGCGGTTACCGTGGCCTGTGGACGTATGCAACACCAGGGGTGTTACACTCGCGCTGCCGACCATGAAGAAAGCTTCTGATACCCCTCTTGAAGAACCCCATATTGTAGGCGCTTGGAAATACCGCAGCAGGGAGGTGCGGCGGTGTGGCAAGGCACAGCTTGAGTTTGCGTGAGATGAAGTTTCTTTCATACCGCACAGTGCGCACCGTCTCAGGTCGCAATGTGTGAGGATGAATTCCCTACCTATGGCGAGAGATGTGATGATAGAATGTAGCTGTGGGCATCATGTCAAACAATTCATCTGAGCACAAACCATTTTATAGGCGGTAGAACACACACATGTTTTCTTTCCTACCTCTTTAGATGAATGGCAATTCGTTGTATGTGATATTTGACGTATATGACAGACGTCAACGTATGTCATAAACGTTAAATTTTATACATTCGTGATTTTTTACTACAATACGCCGGCCAACGAATCGCCACTTGTCTAGACTGGCTTAAGTGCTTCCATAGTCATTTTACCCGACTATGACGAAGCGAAAGGAGGGTTATGACTTTTTACTGATAATATGTGCATGCTGGAATCTGCAGCTAAACATGTTGTGCTTTAACATATTGTAAGATCCATGTTACCATGTTGAAAGGCAAATAAAATTATTCTATTCTATTCAACGGCGCGTGGCGAAGCAAAAGAAGGTTATGATTTTACAGGCTCTGTATGTATGTATGCATATGTGTAGGTTCATCTATTCCTCATAGCTCTTCAACCACTAATTAGAACTGGACAAATGAGGTATCATTAGAAGCATCTTAGTCGTCCGCTAGTTATAAGCTATATAACGTTTCACTGAATCTAATGTGGCACCCTTTAGCGGGCATAAAGTACTGTGTTAAAAAATAAATGTAAGATAAATATGTCGTGTTTGTTATGTGAGTCTAACAAAATAGTACATTTTAGGTAAAAGTGGCATATGACCACGGCTATCCTTGATATTTTCTTGTTTTAATACTTTTTAGAGCGTGTTTTTTCAGTAGTCGGGTTTTAGCTTTAAACTTAATGTTTGTGTACGATTATATGGTTACAGATTTAATTTCTGAAAATGATGAACGCAATTTAATATCAATATTAGAAAATACTCAGTGGTAGGATGAAGTCAGAAAATGTATACTATAGACTATAGTAAGTTTTCTCTCTATCCAATCAATCAATCAGCCCACCGCAGTCCGCTGCTGGACAGGCCTCTCCCAATGTGCGCCATTTTCTCCTTCAACCTTTGTTTTGAGGCATTGCGGTAGGGGTGAAGAGAAAACTCGACGTAGTTTGCGAAATGCTGCCCAACCCAGTTGGATCCTTCTGACTGGTTCTTTCTCGAAGTTGTTTTTACCGAGCTGGATAACCTGCTCGGTAAAAACAAATTTTGGTTTTATCCAAGTTTACACCGAGCCCGACGCGTCGAGAAGCTCCATCTAGGCTATGCAGCATTTCGCCCAGTTGTTCCAACAATTCCGCTACTATGACGATGTCGTCGGCGAACCGAAGATGTGAGATGTACTCACCGTTAATGTTTATACCCTGCCCAGTCCAATCCAGAGTTTTGAAGACGTCCTCCAACGCGTTGGTGAATATTTTGTGGGATATAACATCTCCCTGTCTCACTCCACGTTGGAGGGTAATAGGCTTCGTCTTCTGGTCTTGGAGCTGGACGGACATTGTGGCAGTGTCATACAAGCATCTCAGCACCTCGATGTATCGCCACTATAATATTATATAGGACTAAAAATACTAGGGAAATATTGGCCTAATATTCTTTTTTAAGGATTCACCTAAATAATAAACGTACTAATTTAAAAATACGTACAATTTTGAATTATAAATTACGGTCTACTTGTTTTATCATTTTTTTGCACGAAGGTCAATGATCTGAGCCTAAATACATATATAAAAACAAACAAACACAAAAGTACCCCGAACTATTCCCGTTATTTAATTACGAGCCGTGTCGTATATTGACGCGTTTGCGTGACAAATAAGAACGTGTTTATAAATAAAATATCCTTAATTAATAATCGATTACGAATTAGGAATTACGAATGATCTTTTTACAATCGTGTACACACACATTTACCGGCAATTTTCCACTAAAATTGCACCTCCCGAATCCATCTGCCGTTATTCAGGCAACCGACACAGGAAATATTTCTTTTTAATATTTTAAGACTGTGGAGCAGAGTATACTCAGGAGCCTTCGCTACTGAAGTGTACCCAACTTTCCAGTGGTGAAATTATAATCTGATTCCTGCCGGTTTCTCTTTGCAGAAGTGGTAAAATGTATTAACTTGAAGAGATCAAGGGATCCACTATCAATTCGCCTCTGGTACATTCTCTGGTGATTTTTGACACTAGATAATGGGAGTAGGTACGTGTAATTTGCTGAAGAGGGTAAAATAATCTGGTGTTATTTTGTTAATCTTGAAGTTAATTTGCAGAAGTGGGTAAAATAATCTGGTGTTATTTTGTTAAAAAAATAATCTTGAAGTTAATTTGTAGAAGTGGGTAAAATAATCAGGTGCTATTTTGTTAATCTTGAAGTTAATTTGCAGAAGTGGGTAAAATAATCAGGTGCTATTTTGTTAATCTTGAAGTTAATTTGCAGAAGTGGGTAAAATAATCTGTTGCTATTTTGCGTACCTTAAAGTCATAGCTAGTGGTGATAATATGTAAATATCATGAGCTCTTGGAATGACTACTTGACTGAAGAAAATGAACATGCGGCATTGCAGGCTCTCTATCTTTCGAATTATTAGAATCAATGCAGGAGCAGAAAAATACATTTCAAGAAAAAGTTGAAAATTACAGCGTTCGCGAACATTACTCAAGTTTCCAGCACTCTCACTGTTAATGTTATTGCTGCTTAGCGAAAGAGTACGTACTTTTTTGTTTATTTACCTTTAAACATGATAGCATGGATCTTATAGTATGTTAAAGCACAGCGTGTTTAGCTGCAGACTGCAGCATTTAAATATTCTCAGTTAATATAATTATCAGTTCTTATAAATTACGTACATATATCTTACTGAATTGCATTAATCAATAGAATTTGGTAAATGATAATAAACACAAAACCTACCAAATACCAAACAGCACAAATGGCAAATTCTATAACGAAAAATCTTACAGAATACAACAAAGAGACAACAAACATGAAGGTGCAAGAAAAATACAACTGGTTAGAAAAAACAATCAAAACAGCTATTAAACAGGGAAGTAATAAAAAGGACCTACCCAACGAATGGATGACTACCAAAACCATTAACCTACTTAATCAAAGATCTGACCTAATTAATGGAAAAAATACTAACTATAATAGAAAGCAAATAGCAAAACTCAGTAAAGAAATAAAAGAAAGTATTAGAAAAGATAGAACACAGAAAAGAATGGAAACAATAGAGAGACACATTCTACAGACAGGAGGAATAAAAAAGGCATATAAGGAGTTAAATAGCAAAAAGGACTGGATCATACAGATGAAAGATAGCAATAACTTGAAGGAAAATAGAAGGCAAGGAATATTAGGAATTGCTACATCCTACTACAAGAAACTATATGAAAGCACTATTGTGGAAAAAGAAATAAAGTTGTTGGAAATCTCATCCGTACCCAGCATAATACAGGAGGAAATAGAATTCGCTATAGCAACGCAAAGAGACAATAAAGCTCCAGGACCCGACGGAATAAGTAACGAAGTACTAAAGCAAACGAAACATGCAATAACACCTGTTCTAAAAGACATATTCAATGATATTATAAATACAGAAACGATACCCCAACAATGGACTGAATCTAATATAATCCTTCTGTACAAAAAGGGTGATCAATATGATATCGGAAACTACAGGCCCATAAGCTTGATGTCCAACCTGTACAAAATATTTGCAAAGATCCTACTCAAGCGAATGGAAAGACAACTTGACGAGCAACAGCCTATAGAACAAGCAGGTTTTAGGAAAGACTATTCAGTACTTGATCATATCCATGCTGTTAGGCAAATCATCGAAAAATATACGGAATACCAACTCGAATATTACCTAGCATTTGTCGATTATAGCAAAGCATTCGACTCATTATTACATACAAACATTTGGGAGGCGTTAAAAGAACAAGGGATAGCACAAAAATATATAAGATTGATTAGAAATGTATACAAAAACAGCGCGGCGTGCATTCAATTAGAAAAGAAAGGAAATTCGTTTAAGATACAAAAAGGAGTAAGACAAGGAGATCCTCTCTCTCCAAAACTTTTCTCCTCTGTTTTGGAAATGATTTTTAGAAATCTTGAATGGGAAAATCTAGGTTTGAATATAGATGGCCGCACACTAACACACTTAAGATTTGCCGATGACATTGTGTTATTCGCAAAAACGCCAGAAGATCTAAATAAAATGTTAAATGAGCTAGTATGGGAGAGTGAAAAGGTAGGACTAAAATTGAACCCTGAAAAAAC
>OY759243.1:0-5000 GCA_963662185.1 Eilema griseolum | reverse complement strand
AGGTTAGGTTAGGTTAGGTTAGGTTAGGTTAGGTTAGGTTAGGTTAGGTTAGGTTAGGTTAGGTTAGGTTAGGTTAGGTTAGGTTAGGTTAGGTTAGGTTAGGTTAGGTTAGGTTAGGTTAGGTTAGGTTAGGTTAGGTTAGGTTAGGTTAGGTTAGGTTAGGTTAGGTTAGGTTAGGTTAGGTTAGGTTAGGTTAGGTTAGGTTAGGTTAGGTTAGGTTAGGTTAGGTTAGGTTAGGTTAGGTTAGGTTAGGTTAGGTTAGGTTAGGTTAGGTTAGGTTAGGTTAGGTTAGGTTAGGTTAGGTTAGGTTAGGTTAGGTTAGGTTAGGTTAGGTTAGGTTAGGTTAGGTTAGGTTAGGTTAGGTTAGGTTAGGTTAGGTTAGGTTAGGTTAGGTTAGGTTAGGTTAGGTTAGGTTAGGTTAGGTTAGGTTAGGTTAGGTTAGGTTAGGTTAGGTTAGGTTAGGTTAGGTTAGGTTAGGTTAGGTTAGGTTAGGTTAGGTTAGGTTAGGTTAGGTTAGGTTAGGTTAGGTTAGGTTAGGTTAGGTTAGGTTAGGTTAGGTTAGGTTAGGTTAGGTTAGGTTAGGTTAGGTTAGGTTAGGTTAGGTTAGGTTAGGTTAGGTTAGGTTAGGTTAGGTTAGGTTAGGTTAGGTTAGGTTAGGTTAGGTTAGGTTAGGTTAGGTTAGGTTAGGTTAGGTTAGGTTAGGTTAGGTTAGGTTAGGTTAGGTTAGGTTAGGTTAGGTTAGGTTAGGTTAGGTTAGGTTAGGTTAGGTTAGGTTAGGTTAGGTTAGGTTAGGTTAGGTTAGGTTAGGTTAGGTTAGGTTAGGTTAGGTTAGGTTAGGTTAGGTTAGGTTAGGTTAGGTTAGGTTAGGTTAGGTTAGGTTAGGTTAGGTTAGGTTAGGTTAGGTTAGGTTAGGTTAGGTTAGGTTAGGTTAGGTTAGGTTAGGTTAGGTTAGGTTAGGTTAGGTTAGGTTAGGTTAGGTTAGGTTAGGTTAGGTTAGGTTAGGTTAGGTTAGGTTAGGTTAGGTTAGGTTAGGTTAGGTTAGGTTAGGTTAGGTTAGGTTAGGTTAGGTTAGGTTAGGTTAGGTTAGGTTAGGTTAGGTTAGGTTAGGTTAGGTTAGGTTAGGTTAGGTTAGGTTAGGTTAGGTTAGGTTAGGTTAGGTTAGGTTAGGTTAGGTTAGGTTAGGTTAGGTTAGGTTAGGTTAGGTTAGGTTAGGTTAGGTTAGGTTAGGTTAGGTTAGGTTAGGTTAGGTTAGGTTAGGTTAGGTTAGGTTAGGTTAGGTTAGGTTAGGTTAGGTTAGGTTAGGTTAGGTTAGGTTAGGTTAGGTTAGGTTAGGTTAGGTTAGGTTAGGTTAGGTTAGGTTAGGTTAGGTTAGGTTAGGTTAGGTTAGGTTAGGTTAGGTTAGGTTAGGTTAGGTTAGGTTAGGTTAGGTTAGGTTAGGTTAGGTTAGGTTAGGTTAGGTTAGGTTAGGTTAGGTTAGGTTAGGTTAGGTTAGGTTAGGTTAGGTTAGGTTAGGTTAGGTTAGGTTAGGTTAGGTTAGGTTAGGTTAGGTTAGGTTAGGTTAGGTTAGGTTAGGTTAGGTTAGGTTAGGTTAGGTTAGGTTAGGTTAGGTTAGGTTAGGTTAGGTTAGGTTAGGTTAGGTTAGGTTAGGTTAGGTTAGGTTAGGTTAGGTTAGGTTAGGTTAGGTTAGGTTAGGTTAGGTTAGGTTAGGTTAGGTTAGGTTAGGTTAGGTTAGGTTAGGTTAGGTTAGGTTAGGTTAGGTTAGGTTAGGTTAGGTTAGGTTAGGTTAGGTTAGGTTAGGTTAGGTTAGGTTAGGTTAGGTTAGGTTAGGTTAGGTTAGGTTAGGTTAGGTTAGGTTAGGTTAGGTTAGGTTAGGTTAGGTTAGGTTAGGTTAGGTTAGGTTAGGTTAGGTTAGGTTAGGTTAGGTTAGGTTAGGTTAGGTTAGGTTAGGTTAGGTTAGGTTAGGTTAGGTTAGGTTAGGTTAGGTTAGGTTAGGTTAGGTTAGGTTAGGTTAGGTTAGGTTAGGTTAGGTTAGGTTAGGTTAGGTTAGGTTAGGTTAGGTTAGGTTAGGTTAGGTTAGGTTAGGTTAGGTTAGGTTAGGTTAGGTTAGGTTAGGTTAGGTTAGGTTAGGTTAGGTTAGGTTAGGTTAGGTTAGGTTAGGTTAGGTTAGGTTAGGTTAGGTTAGGTTAGGTTAGGTTAGGTTAGGTTAGGTTAGGTTAGGTTAGGTTAGGTTAGGTTAGGTTAGGTTAGGTTAGGTTAGGTTAGGTTAGGTTAGGTTAGGTTAGGTTAGGTTAGGTTAGGTTAGGTTAGGTTAGGTTAGGTTAGGTTAGGTTAGGTTAGGTTAGGTTAGGTTAGGTTAGGTTAGGTTAGGTTAGGTTAGGTTAGGTTAGGTTAGGTTAGGTTAGGTTAGGTTAGGTTAGGTTAGGTTAGGTTAGGTTAGGTTAGGTTAGGTTAGGTTAGGTTAGGTTAGGTTAGGTTAGGTTAGGTTAGGTTAGGTTAGGTTAGGTTAGGTTAGGTTAGGTTAGGTTAGGTTAGGTTAGGTTAGGTTAGGTTAGGTTAGGTTAGGTTAGGTTAGGTTAGGTTAGGTTAGGTTAGGTTAGGTTAGGTTAGGTTAGGTTAGGTTAGGTTAGGTTAGGTTAGGTTAGGTTAGGTTAGGTTAGGTTAGGTTAGGTTAGGTTAGGTTAGGTTAGGTTAGGTTAGGTTAGGTTAGGTTAGGTTAGGTTAGGTTAGGTTAGGTTAGGTTAGGTTAGGTTAGGTTAGGTTAGGTTAGGTTAGGTTAGGTTAGGTTAGGTTAGGTTAGGTTAGGTTAGGTTAGGTTAGGTTAGGTTAGGTTAGGTTAGGTTAGGTTAGGTTAGGTTAGGTTAGGTTAGGTTAGGTTAGGTTAGGTTAGGTTAGGTTAGGTTAGGTTAGGTTAGGTTAGGTTAGGTTAGGTTAGGTTAGGTTAGGTTAGGTTAGGTTAGGTTAGGTTAGGTTAGGTTAGGTTAGGTTAGGTTAGGTTAGGTTAGGTTAGGTTAGGTTAGGTTAGGTTAGGTTAGGTTAGGTTAGGTTAGGTTAGGTTAGGTTAGGTTAGGTTAGGTTAGGTTAGGTTAGGTTAGGTTAGGTTAGGTTAGGTTAGGTTAGGTTAGGTTAGGTTAGGTTAGGTTAGGTTAGGTTAGGTTAGGTTAGGTTAGGTTAGGTTAGGTTAGGTTAGGTTAGGTTAGGTTAGGTTAGGTTAGGTTAGGTTAGGTTAGGTTAGGTTAGGTTAGGTTAGGTTAGGTTAGGTTAGGTTAGGTTAGGTTAGGTTAGGTTAGGTTAGGTTAGGTTAGGTTAGGTTAGGTTAGGTTAGGTTAGGTTAGGTTAGGTTAGGTTAGGTTAGGTTAGGTTAGGTTAGGTTAGGTTAGGTTAGGTTAGGTTAGGTTAGGTTAGGTTAGGTTAGGTTAGGTTAGGTTAGGTTAGGTTAGGTTAGGTTAGGTTAGGTTAGGTTAGGTTAGGTTAGGTTAGGTTAGGTTAGGTTAGGTTAGGTTAGGTTAGGTTAGGTTAGGTTAGGTTAGGTTAGGTTAGGTTAGGTTAGGTTAGGTTAGGTTAGGTTAGGTTAGGTTAGGTTAGGTTAGGTTAGGTTAGGTTAGGTTAGGTTAGGTTAGGTTAGGTTAGGTTAGGTTAGGTTAGGTTAGGTTAGGTTAGGTTAGGTTAGGTTAGGTTAGGTTAGGTTAGGTTAGGTTAGGTTAGGTTAGGTTAGGTTAGGTTAGGTTCGGTTAGGTTAGGTTAGGTTAGGTTAGGTTAGGTTAGGTTAGGTTAGGTTAGGTTAGGTTAGGTTAGGTTAGGTTAGGTTAGGTTAGGTTAGGTTAGGTTAGGTTAGGTTAGGTTAGGTTAGGTTAGGTTAGGTTAGGTTAGGTTAGGTTAGGTTAGGTTAGGTTAGGTTAGGTTAGGTTAGGTTAGGTTAGGTTAGGTTAGGTTAGGTTAGGTTAGGTTAGGTTAGGTTAGGTTAGGTTAGGTTAGGTTAGGTTAGGTTAGGTTAGGTTAGGTTAGGTTAGGTTAGGTTAGGTTAGGTTAGGTTAGGTTAGGTTAGGTTAGGTTAGGTTAGGTTAGGTTAGGTTAGGTTAGGTTAGGTTAGGTTAGGTTAGGTTAGGTTAGGTTAGGTTAGGTTAGGTTAGGTTAGGTTAGGTTAGGTTAGGTTAGGTTAGGTTAGGTTAGGTTAGGTTAGGTTAGGTTAGGTTAGGTTAGGTTAGGTTAGGTTAGGTTAGGTTAGGTTAGGTTAGGTTAGGTTAGGTTAGGTTAGGTTAGGTTAGGTTAGGTTAGGTTAGGTTAGGTTAGGTTAGGTTAGGTTAGGTTAGGTTAGGTTAGGTTAGGTTAGGTTAGGTTAGGTTAGGTTAGGTTAGGTTAGGTTAGGTTAGGTTAGGTTAGGTTAGGTTAGGTTAGGTTAGGTTAGGTTAGGTTAGGTTAGGTTAGGTTAGGTTAGGTTAGGTTAGGTTAGGTTAGGTTAGGTTAGGTTAGGTTAGGTTAGGTTAGGTTAGGTTAGGTTAGGTTAGGTTAGGTTAGGTTAGGTTAGGTTAGGTTAGGTTAGGTTAGGTTAGGTTAGGTTAGGTTAGGTTAGGTTAGGTTAGGTTAGGTTAGGTTAGGTTAGGTTAGGTTAGGTTAGGTTAGGTTAGGTTAGGTTAGGTTAGGTTAGGTTAGGTTAGGTTAGGTTAGGTTAGGTTAGGTTAGGTTAGGTTAGGTTAGGTTAGGTTAGGTTAGGTTAGGTTAGGTTAGGTTAGGTTAGGTTAGGTTAGGTTAGGTTAGGTTAGGTTAGGTTAGGTTAGGTTAGGTTAGGTTAGGTTAGGTTAGGTTAGGTTAGGTTAGGTTAGGTTAGGTTAGGTTAGGTTAGGTTAGGTTAGGTTAGGTTAGGTTAGGTTAGGTTAGGTTAGGTTAGGTTAGGTTAGGTTAGGTTAGGTTAGGTTAGGTTAGGTTAGGTTAGGTTAGGTTAGGTTAGGTTAGGTTAGGTTAGGTTAGGTTAGGTTAGGTTAGGTTAGGTTAGGTTAGGTTAGGTT